>PVJX010005366.1:0-85988 GCA_004027295.1 Dolichotis patagonum
TAACAGCTATGTATATAACATCTCTCTATTGGGTATTATAAATATCTAGAGATGATTTAAAATATGAGGGTGCGAATATGTTATGTGACTACTAGGGCGTTTTATGTAAGGACTTGAGCATTGTGATTTTGGTATTTTGACTGGATCCTGGACCCAGTCTCTTGCAGACACTGAAGAATAGCTGTCAGACATGAATACCCAGCATGAAGAAAAATACAATGGACTATGAAGAATAGAAAGTGCTAGAGGAAAGTAATAGAGACTTCTAGCTATTTTTCAATATTCATCTCTCTCTCTCTCTCTCTCTCTCTCTCTGTTTCTCTCTCTCTCTCTCTCTCAATGAATACTGGCACCTTTAGCTTGGTGTAGCCAGGTGACTCAGTCCTGGGCAGTGGTAAGTGCCAGTGCGTTAATGACTTGTAAATTATCTAAAGAGATGGAGGCTGTTCTGGTCCTTGTTTCTTTCTCATTACTTGCTTGAATGAGGCTGGAATGACTTGCGTTCTTGAACTAAGAGGTAGCAAACATACACTGAAAGATTATATCAAGAAAGAAGCAATTTGGTTACCTGACACAGCAGGAGGAGCCCTGGACTGCTCTTCTTTATATTCCTTTTCCACGAGAAATAATCTATTACACAGTTTAAACCCGTAATCTCTGTCATTCGTAGAGTCATTATTTGTTCCCTCTCATTTGTTAAATTGCATTGTTTACTACTTAACACTTAGTAATCACTAGATTCTTTGCTACAGATGTACAATTTTTCTCCATAGGAATAAGCAGTTTATCAGTATCACCTTCTAAAAAGTTACCCTTCCAGATGCTAGTCTTGCTCCAGTGTGGGCTAATCTCTAACGTGGCATGGCAGTAATTCTTGGATAACCCTTCACTGCTATCCTGGGGAACATTTTTTTTCGAGGACCTTGCATTTTGTTTTCAACTTCTAATATTAGGGAGGGAATGTGGGAGTTAAACTTTTGAGACTTTAAAAAAAAAAAAAGTATTTGTTTTTCCAGTCCTCTTATTTATAGTTCAGATGGACATAAAACTCTACATTGGAAACTTTGTCTTTTGAAGACAATGCTCTGTTGTATTATGTATAGCTTCTTGTGACAAATTCTTACCTGCATAATTTTTTTAAAAGCAAAACAGAAAAAAGGGTAGAAGTAATACATAATTTCAAAAAGAAAATAGTAAGAAGTGAACACTAGTTAATATATTACATATTGATATCGTAGAAGTAGTTGTTCAAGTTACAAGATCAAAGCATAAAAACTGAACAATCAAACAATGACAGCACAAACTATTCTTTGTGATGAACTAACAGAATTAGTAGTATGGTTATCTATCTTGCATACTTAAACATACATATAGTTATATGTGTATACATACAAGTTGTTTTTTCCTTTTGAGCACTTTCCCTTTCATTATTATAATATCTATTGTACATTTTGGATCTTATTACTCTTGAGTTTTTTATTTATTTTTTACAATAGAGAGACGATATGATATTTACAAATGTGAATCTGATTTATTTCACTTATGAGGATAGTCTCTAGTTGCCTCCAATTACCTATAAAAGTTTCAAGATTATCCTTTTTTATAGCCAAGTAATATTCCATTGTATAAAAATACCACATCTTTTTCATTCATTCTGTGGTTGATGGGCATTTTGGTTGTTTCCAAGATTTAGCTTTTACAAATTGTATTGCTGTAAACATGAGTGCACATATATTGCTGTGTTGTATATAACTTGTTTCTCTCTCTAAAAGCTTTTATATTTTTCTTTTTATCCATCATATTCTTAAATTTTACAATAATGACTTGGGGCAGGTCTTTTTTCATCTGCATTTCCTGGCTCAGTGGATCTTCTTAATCTGGAATATTTTCCTTTTTGGTGTTGGAGACCAAATCCACAGCCTCATATGTGCTAGGTAAGTACTCTACCATTGAGCTACATTCCTAGCTCCTGGAAGTCTTAAATCCTGAAACATTTATTTTATTTTGTTGGTGTTTTTCTCTCCTTACCACTCTCTACAGCTTCTGTTACTCAGACATTGGTATGTTACTTGATCCTATGATTTTGTTTTTCCTCTTTAAAAAATTATAAGTTTTTATACATTTTTGGTTGGGCAGTGTCAGTTTTATCTTCTGGCTTGTTTATGAAAATTTTAAACCTTTAATTATACATCATTTATCTTCAAAACTCCCTTTTTACCTTTTTTTCCTAGAATGTGTCTTTCCTTTTATTTTTCTCTCTCTCTTCAAAAATATTATCCCCTTTTGAGTTAATGAGTCCAATATGCATTTCTCTCTGGGTCATTGTGAATGTCTATGCTCCTGTACAAAAATAGGGTATTGCTAACAACTTAGAAACTGAATACACGTTCCTTCTTTACTGAATAGTGCTGAAGTGTTTAATAGATTTAGGCTCTTACTAGTAGTCTATAAGGGTTTTTAGATCACTGTTTTGTTACTGGTCACGTGGTCTGATAACTGTAAAGAATACATTTTTGTACCTAATATCACAGGGCTATCAGGTATCAGCTGGGGGTGTCAGCGTAAGTGCGGTGGCAGTTATGAAGTGGGCACGAGGAACTGTCTGCTTCATCTGGCGCTGCTTGGTTCTGTCTAAACGGGAGACTCATGCGGCTGCGCAAAGGGTTACAGGAGGACTGGATCCAGCCTGAGTCCAGGGGAGCAGGAGGGCAGCAGCTACAGGAGGGTTCCAGACGCTTAGGTTCTGGAGCTACGTACTTCCGCAAGTAGTTTTTTTAGTGTTATATTCTGAAGCCACTAGATGGTGGTATACGTCAGGTTTTCATTGAGCAGGTGTGTAGTTTCTAGAAAACAAGTTACAGGTATTATAGAGGATTTAACTGTCAAGGATTTGTTTAATTTACAATTTTTTGTTCACCTTTTGACATGTATATGTGTGTGTTTGATGCTGGATTAAGCAGTAAAGAAAAATTTTCAGTTAAGGTGAAAATCATATTTATGGGATATATACTATTATTATTATTATTAAATGTAATGGGTATAAAAATTTCATTTAATTTTCTTTCTAAACAGCCCTGCTCATATCACTGGATATTTACTATTCAGCTGCTGTATGTTGCACATTGAATTAAATACTTTAGGGAAGAAAATGATCTGCACCCTTCTTGAGCTTGTTAACATACCTTGGTGTTTCTTTATCAGTCTCTTTGCTGCTATTCTCGCTATTGTGATTGAATAAGTGGCAAAAAAATTACAAACAGCTCAATACGTAAGTGTAATAAAATTTATTTAATGTTGTTTATATTACAAAAGCAAAATATAACTAAAAATGCATTGCATATGCATATATAGTGTATCATTTTTATATAGCCTTTTTTCTTTTTCATTGGTACATGTTTGTAGTATAATTACATTCATCATGGGGTACAGGCACCTGACATTTTGCGGTTCCTGTTTTTAACCTTCTCCCCCCCTCCTCTTCTTGATACCTACTGGGTGTATCTATTAGCACACGATGATCACATGGCTCATAAGGGCTTGGTGCATGTACACAGACCTTCACAATCCCTCCCCCTTTTGAACACCCCCTCCACATCTCTTTTAGCGCCTATCCTATATGCCAAGAAACATCCTGCTATTTTCTACTATCTGTTCTTTATTTTGCACTATATTTATATATATTTATATATTGAGTTCTCATATAAAAGAAACCATGCCGTATTTGTCAAAGATAAGGCAGCTGAGTGTGGAGTGTGTCAGGAGTTGTTGCTACACCTTCTATTCTGTTCCACTGATCCACAAGCCTGTTTTGGTGTTATCAGTTTTATCTGTAGCTCTGTAGTACAACTTGAAGGATTTTGATGCCTCCTGACTATGCTTTGTTGCCTAGAATAACTTTTGCTATCCTACGTCTCTTCTGGGACCATACGAATTTTAGCATTGCTTTCTCTAGTTTTGTGAAGAATGCTATTGGTATTGATTGGAATTGCATTAAATACATGTAACAGTTTTGAAGTGTACTCATTTTGACTACAGGACATTGGTTTTGTCTATCGAGGAACAGGGACTCTCTCTTCATTTTTCTAATTTTTTCTTTGATTTCCTTTTTTCAGAGTACTGTAGTTTTCATTGTGGATGGTTAGGTTGATTCCTAAGTATTTTGCTTTATTTGATGTTATTGGGAAAGGTATTGTTTCCCTAATTTCTTTCTCAGTGAGTTTATTGTTTGTTTACAAGAGCTATATTGATTTTTGAGTGATAACTTTATGTCCTGCTATGCTACTGAATTTGGTTATTAATTCTAGAAGTCTTGATGGAGTTTTGGGGTTTTTTTTGTATAAAGGATCATGTTATCTGCAAATAATGATGGTTTGACTATATAAATATATACATATAAATGTATACATTTATATCTATGTCCATATGTCTTGTATCTATCTATTGATAGATAGATATGCATATCTTTTATTTCTTTCTCTTGCCTAATTACTCTGGCTAATGTTTTGAGAAATAAATGTTGTATCTTATTTTTGTTTCCTTGAGGCAGTATCTCCCTGTGTAGTTCAGGTGGGCCCTGAGATCAGTGTGTACCCCAAGCTGGCCTTGTTGTGACAGTTCTTCTGCCTCAGCCTTCCAAGTGCTGAGTCACAGGCATGTGCCATCACTCCTGGTTTGAGAATTATGTTGGAAAGGCGTGATGACAGGGGACACTCTGGTCTTGTTCCTGATTTTAGGGGAAAAGTTTGTGGCTTCTCTCCATTTAATGTGATGTTGACTGTTGACTTGTCATAGATGACTTCTATCAGACTGAGATAAAGATCCCTACCTGTTTTGTTTCAGGGTTTGTATCATGAATGGTTATTGAGGTTTGTCAGACATTTTCTATGCTGACTCTATTTAGATGATCGTGTGGTTTTTGTGCTTGCTTCTCTTTATGTGGTGGTGTGTTACTTCTGTTGATGTGCATGTGCTGAGCTAGCTCTGCAGCCCTGGGATGAAGCCTACTAGGTCAGGGCATATAATTTTCCTGATGATTTGCTGCATTCTGTTTGCCAGTGTCTTGTTGAAGATTTTTTTGGCCTTCAGTTCTCTATTTTGCTTGTGTCTTTCTGGTTTTTAAATCAGGGTATTGAGGTGTCCCAGGAACGACATTGGAAGTACAGCTTCTCTTTTGATTTCATTAAAGAGTCTAAAGGGTATTGGTATTAGAGCTTCTGTAAAGCTCTTCTTTTAGAAGCTCTGTAAAGAGCTTCTTATAGAATTTGGCAGTAAAACTATCAAGATTTGTGCTTTTTTTGGGGGGAGGGTAGTTTTTAAAATTACTTCGATTTAGTTTACTGATACTGGATTATTGATTTTTAGATCTGATTGCTTCAATTTTTGGTAGTTCATATATATCTAAGAATCTATCAATTTCTTTTGAATTTTCCATTTTATTGGAATACAGGTTCTCAAAGCAGTTATCCATGATCTTTTGGATTTTGGGAGAATTCATTGTAGTTTTGTCTTTTTCATTTCTATTTGCTCAGATTTGGGTCTTTCCTTCTTTTAGTAAGATTGCCTAAAGACAAAGTCTAGTCTTTTAGTTTTAAAGAACCAGCTCTTTGATTTATTGATTCTTTGTATTGTTTTTTTGTTTTAATTTAATTTATTTCTGCTTTAATCTTTATAATTTCCTTCCTTATGTTAGGGTTGAGTTTAAATTTGCCTTGTTCTTCTAGGATCTTGAGATACATCATTACGTTTTTATTTGAGCTCACTCTTTTTCTGATGTGAGTATTCATTGCCATAACATTACCTTTTAGGACTGCTTCCATTGTGTCCCATAGGTTTCAATATGTTGCATTTGCATTATTGTTTGCTTCTGTGACCTATTGATTATTCAAGAAGGTATTATTTTAATTTCTATGTGTTTGCATAGTTTCTGTGGTTTCTTTTGCCCGTGATTCTAGCTTCATTGCACTATCATCTGATACTATGCATGGGATAATTTTGATTCTTTTGAATCTTTTGCTTTTACTTAAGCTTGCTTTCTTGCCTACTATTTTGGAGGTCTATTTTGGAGTGTACACAAATCATGATTGGAAATTATTATCTTTAAACACCTGAAATATTTCATTCCATGCCATCCTACCCTTTCGTGTTTGTGTTGAGAAATCTACTCTTTCCAGTAGGTTTTCCTTTATGTGTGATTCACTGCTTTTCTCTAACAGCTTTTAATATTTTTTTCCTATGATGAACTTCTGGTACTTGAGTAACGTGATATGAACAAGCTTCTTTTGGTCATGGCTATTTGGGGTTTTTATAGTCCTCATTTATATATGTATTTATTTCTTTCCCTATATTTGGGAAATTTTCTACCTTTTGTGTGAACAGGTTTTTTATGCCGATTATGTTGTCTTCTGATTTTTCAGTTATTCCAATTACCCTTACATTTGTCTTCTTTGTGTCTCCATTTTTATGTTATATTGTTGACTTTAAGGCTTCTTTGAGTGCTTTGCTTTGAAGATAGTCACTTTTGATGCTTATACTTTTAATATAATTTTTAAATTCCTGGATTTCTGACTGAGATATTTTATAGGGTCTAATTTTTTGCTAACGTGGTCATTCACATTTTGCATTATTTTGTTTAGCTCATTTAGCTGTTTATTAGTGCCTTCTGAAAGTTTCTGGATTATTTTGGTTATTACTTCCATTATGCATTTAGTTGTATTTTCCTTTATCCTAACGAGTGATCTGTTTTCTAAACTTCCTCTGTTATCCTTCCAAATAATTCAGGTATGTGTCCTATGCTATTTTCCCCCTCCATGCCCATTGTGTTAGCTTTGGGGGAGTTGGGAGTTTTGGAAGGCATTTTGTTGCCTTGTCATCTCATGTTTCTATTTTTGATTGTTTCTTTTGGCTGATATTTGTGAATGCTTATAGTGTAAAAACTTTGTTGCTAGTATAGAGGTCTCCTTTAATTAGTTGCTTTTCCATGATGTGCTTTGGGCATGATTTACTATAGTTCTTTGGGAAGAAGGTGGGTCTTTCTCTCTTTTGCTTGGTTTGCTCTTACTGTTTGTGGTTACCATGAACTGCTGCCCCCGCCCCCTCCCATGCCACCTTGCTGCTTGGAGCCAACTGAGTATAGACTGAAACCTCCAGTCTGTAAGAAATAAATCTTCCTTCCCTAACTTTGGGCATCAGGTATTTTGTCTCAACAATGAGAGAGAAAAGTAATTAAGACACTGATGAAAAATAGATGATAAAAAAGGGAGAAAAAATAAATTATATGATGAAGAGAAAAAAGAGAAAATATGGAAAGAAAATGAAGAGGAAATAAAGAAAGAAAGAAAAAACAAGTAAGAAACAGAGTTAGGAAAAATGCAATGGAAATGGACAAGGGAAAATTCTGTTATGGATCATTTGGATTGTGTCTCCCCAAAGCTTCATGTACTCTTAGTGCAGCTTTTCTGAGGTGACTAGATCATGGCTGCATCTTACTGGTGTGCGATACTGGGTTAATCCAATGAAAGATTAATCCTGGATGTAATGTTGGAAAGCAAGTTGGCAAGAGGTGGGCCACTGTGGGTGTGGCCTCAGACAGTACATATTGCTCCTCTTCCTTTCATCCCTCTCCTCTTTCTGCCGGCCATGCCATGAACTGTCCCACCTTTGCCATGTTCCTCTTCTATGCTGTCCTGTCTTGAATCAGCTTGTGTAGACTGAAACCTCTACAAACTATGAGCCAAAGTAAACCTCCTTTGTCTTGTAGGTGTCAGGTATTATTTTCCCAAGAATGAGAAAGTAACTAAGATATTCCCAAACCTCTACATACCAGTGAAGAAAAAGGAAAACAAATAAACAAATACATGCACTCATAAAAGAAAAATGAGAGGAAAAAAAGAAAGAAAAAAATTTCTTATGTTTTGAATGCATAGATTTCTTTCTGGATCCACATTTTTGGGGCAGTGTCCATATCAAGATGTGTCCCTGCTCATGCTGGTGGATAAAGAAGGTAGTGTGACTCCGGACCCAGGCTGGATGCAGGCATCAGCAGATGGTAGGACAAGGGTTCAGTGCTGAAGCTATCAAATCCCCTCAGCTCAGGCGGGGACTGGCTTCTGGGCACAGGAACAGAGCCTGTGTTTCAGCTTAAACCCCTCAGGGATTTTCTTTCCTGCTTGCTCTCTGACCACCGTCTTTCACCCAGTTACTCTGGGAATGTAACACTGGGAATCCTGGAGTGGAGCTAAGTGGCTACTTTGGGTCCCAGGTGCAAAGAATCAACTCTTCCCCAGAATGGCATCCAACCAAGCACTCTTCAGGGTTATGGCATGCGTTTGTAGTAGAGTGACTTACAGCTCTTATCTGTAGAATAACACAGTAAGAGCAGAGTCCCGTGCTCTTCTTGCAGATCAGAGCTACTGCTGTTTGGTCTGTTTCCATGCAGCATTTCTACATGAGAAGAGAATTTTCCTTTCACTTTGTCTCTTAAAACCTGGAAAACTGCTTAAAGTCACATAAGCAGTGTGGAAGTACAGAGATTTCCTTACATTTTCTGTATTATGTTCTGTTTCTTTGGTTTTTCTTTACTTTTTAGATAATTTTTGGGGGGAGGGGTCATGTCTCTTCTGGTTCCCAGGAAACTACTTCTCTATTTCCTCTCCAAGTTGTTTTCCAGAATCTGGATACTGAATCTTGGAAAGGCTGAGTTTTTGTCACTCACCACACTGCCATAGTTTTTCCATTTTTGAGTCTTCTAAATGAATTGCCTTTTTTCAGATATTACTTTGGAAAGTGGATTTTAGTGCCAATGACCATTTAAACCTATTGTCTATAAAAGCATTTATTTTCCTGGAGTTGGGGACAAGCATAGGCAAAATATTTCTGGATCTTTTGTTTTAGATTTTTATTGTTAAATGTGTGTTGGTTCATGTCTAGATATAAGTTGAGATATCTTCTAGGTTTATGTACTCATATACATTGTGACACAATTTTCTCATAGATATCAAAGTGGACACCCATTATCTCATGCTTTTGAATGGATTTCTTTTTATCTTTATAAGGTGTCTCAGATACCTACTTACTAATTCACTTTTTAACCTAGTTTAGTTTTATTTGATCCTCACTGATAGTTTTTACATTTTTCTAATTTATTATATTTTATTTATGTTCAATACTATATTGAGGGTGTGAATATTCATGCAGAAGTTGTAGGCTGTGTTGTAAGAAGGGCCTGTTGTGCCTTTTCCCCTTGTAAGATACTTCAGGATCCTGCCTAAAATTCCTCCACATCCTTTATTTGATCTACGTTCAGAGGTCTCTCTCTCTCTTATGAAGGTTAATGTAGTTTGTGAGAATCAGAACTCTTGGGATTATAATTCCCTTTGAAAAACATTGCAAGCTAGTTTTTCAAAGTAGTTTATTAGTGCTACTTGCAGTAGGCTTCATACTCAGAATTATCTTCCTCACATATAAAAAATTTTTTTAAAAAAAATGTGTTTCCCAGTTTTCCTCCTCCCTTGAAGTTTTCTGAAGTTCCTCTCATGTAGGACAAAACAGGAATTGAGAAAAAAGAAAACAAAAGTCATAATTGGGAAGCTGATTCATATAATTCCTATTTTGAACTCTTTTAGCTTGTAAATCGGTTGTTTCTGAGTCGCAGTGTTTCTTGGAAAGATGCCTATCTGTCAAACCATGTTATTAGACCATTTTCTGATTGCCTGTTTATTCAGCCTTCATTTGATTTAATACTTATATCTAGAAAGCATCCAAGACATTAGGTAGTATTGTTTTATATATTACTTAGACTTTGTCTATCAGCATTTTATTGTCTGTTTTATAAGTGAGGTTCACTCATAAGTGTTCTTGCCTCATAATCTTTACTCAAATTTTGTTTCAGCATTACATCAGACTTATAAAAAGTTAGAAATGCCTATTTCTCCTTTTAAAAAATACTTTGTACACAAATTTGTATGTCACAGAGATTACTTATTCTTAGAAAATATATTGGAATTTATATTGGAATATAATTGGAATTATAGGGGAATTTGGGGGCCTGGCACATTTAAAAAAGGAATTCATCATTTTTCTTTGTGGTAAATACATATAAAATTTACCATTTTAGCTATTTTTAAATGTACATTTCAGTGGTATTCACTACATCCATAATAGTTTATAGCCACCATCACTATCTATTTCCGTATCACTTTTCCTCTTGTAAAACTGACACTGTACCTACTAAACAGTAACTACGCTTCCCTACGATCCATCTGCTTCTGATAACCACCATTCTACTTTCTTTATGAGTTTTACTATTCTAATAGCTAGCTCATATTGATAGAACATTAAACATTTCTCTTTTTGTGACTGGCTTATCTCATTTTATACAGAATCTTTAAGGTTAATCTGTGTTGTAGCACATATGTAAAATTCCTTCTTGTCAAAAGCTGAGTAATATGCCATTTCATTTTGCTTTTCCTTTATTTGTTGATGAGGACTCAAGTTATATCCATGTTTTAGTTACTGTAAATAATGCTGCTATGAACATGAATATACACATATCTCCTTGATACCCTGTTTTTAGATTTTTTGGGGGGGGTTATATTTGGGAAGTGCAATCAGTACTTCACAAAATATTTTTAATTTTTGAGGAACTGCTTATTGTTTCTATAGCAGCTGTAACATTTTATATCTCTATTAACAGAGAACATGAGTTCCGTTATCTCCACATTCTCATTAGTGCTTTTTATTCTATTTTGATAGTACCCATCTTAATAGTTATAGTGTCTTATTACAGTTCTGATGTGCATTTCTCTATTAGATGTTGAACATCTTTTCATGTCCTTGTTGGCCATTCATATATCCTCTTTGGAGAAGTATGCTTATTCAAGTTCTTTGCCCATTTTCAAACTTAATTTTTTTATATTTTTTGTTGTGGCCTGAAAAATTTGAAACCACTTATTAGTCTTTTGTCTGTTATCTAATTTGTGGCTGAAACAAAATGTCCAACACCTGCACCTTGAAGTCCAAGGAAAGATGTATTTTTTCACAGTTCAGTCCATCGTCAGCTGACTTTAAGGCAGAATAGCATAGCCAAAGGGTATGATGGAGGAAAAACCACTGGCAAAGAGTAAAGGGAAGAGCAAGGGAGAGAGATAAATACCCTCCCAGGCCGTGCCTTCAGTAGCCAGCCTTCTCTAACAAGACTGGACCCTCCCACATTACATTTAGCTGTAAAATCAACAGTGAGAAGTGTAGCCTCCTCATGATTCAGTCACCTCCCAAAGCCCTCACCTATGAACACATGAGGCTTTAGATTTAAACTGGTTCCCTTCAATACTCCTCTGACTCCTTTTCCATTCTTTCCCTCTTCTGTCCTCCAGTTTCCCAAAATTTGGTGATCATCCTATGCTCCCCAGCTTTGTTCCTACTATATAGGACTTCACTCATCTTTCTATCTTGCCCCTAGTCCTTCTTAATCCATCCCCACAACTGGTAAAAGCACTCTACTAAAGAGAAGATCATTGCATGCAGATTCCTGGTATATGCTGAATTCTGTTATACAACTGTAGAATTTGTTCCTATGGTTAAATGTATCAGGCTAATAGTTACCACAGTTTGTCAGTAGCTAGGCTGTGCTAGAGACTATTGTTATTGTTAACTGTATTACTTTAACCTGATTACCATACCTGATTACCATACCTGGTATAATCAATTTTTCTCTCCCATATGACAACACCATGACTATATATGGAATCATTACCATCACCATAATTCCGTACCAAAGGAATGAGTGCTAAGTCAAATAAGTAACAACTTTTCATCCTCAACACATTGGGAAGTAGGTTCTTTGGGTAGACACAAAGACCACGAACTACCTATATCTAGAAAATATCCCTGTGGAACAGCCATTTCCTAGGGAAGCCTCAATACCAGGATAAGCATTTTGCCATAAGAAACCTACAAACATCAACACAGAAAACAAAACAATACAAAAAAATAGAAAAGAAAATGACAAGACAGAGGAGCAAAATGCAACCCAGCACCTAAAGCCCACCCATGATGAGCCTAGAGCACAAGCTAGGGGAAATCAGAAGCCAACCACTGGAACATTCTGAAATGATAGCAAGAAGTGAGAAAACAAATGAAATAGTCTATAGAAAAAAAGAATCTCTAAGGTGCAAAAAGAAACGGTGATCAAAATGAACAACATTAAAGCAGACACAGGTTAAAGAAAATAGAGGAGCTCAGAAAAACAATGGAAAGCGTGAAAGCCCAGCATAGGAAAGAGATAGAATCCATGGAACAGATACAAACAGAAGTCCAGGAGATTAAAAACTACACTGAAAGTATATGCAAGAGATTGAATCAAGGGTATAATATCAGATGTACAAAAGAGGATTGTAGCTAGCAACCATGAAAAGAAAGATATTTTAAAAATAGCAAGAGACCACAAAAAATCAAACTAACAGCTACAAGATGAAGCAAAGAAGAAAAACATAAGATAGTGTAGAGTCAGTGAAAAAGCTGGATACAGTGTGAAAGACATAAAAAAACTTCACGGAAATAATGATAGAAAACTTCCCAAACATGGATGAAGAATTTGACATGCAAATAAATGAAGCGTGTAAAACTCCAAATAGCCATGACCAAAATAAATCTACACAAAGGCACTTAATAATAAAGATTCCAGAAATTTAGAATAAGGACAGAACATTAAAAGTGGATAGAGAAAGGAAACAAATCAACTATAAAGGAAAATCCATGAGAATAACAGTAGACTTCTCAACATAAATCCTCAAATCAAGGAGAACTTGGGGTAAGGTATTTCAAGACTTCCCTCTCAAAAAACAAAACAAAACAAACAAAAAAAACTTCTACCCAGAATGATGTACTTCACAAACTATCTTTCAAAATCCATAGAGAAATAAGATATTTCCATGACAAGGAACAACTGAAGAGGTTTATGATCACCATACCAGCTCTACAGAATGCTTTGATGGCTATAGTAGAAAGAAATAGCTAAGACTGCAAACACATGAACATTGATAGGAAGACACAGTAAGCAGGACCATTAATTAAAAAGAGAAAAAAGACAGGAAACTAGCAACAGGAAAATAACATGAAAAAGATATGCTAATACATATCAATTACAACTATCAGTGTAAATGCTCTCAACTCATCAATCAAAAGGAACTGGCTGAATGGATCAAGAAACAAGATCCATCAATATGCTGCATTCAAGAAACACATTTAACTCTACAAGAAATTCATAGAATAAAAGTCAAAGGATGGAAAATAATTCTCCATGACACAGGACCCCCACCAAAGCTATTGTATTTTCAGACAATGTAAATTTAAACCAAAACTATCAAAAGAGACAAGGTAAGTACATACTTGTTTAGGGAAAACTCCAACAAGAAGAGATAACAATCATAAATATATATGCATCAATTACTGGTGCACTGAACTACATAAAACATGTTAACAGACATGAAACCAAATGATCACTAACACAATTTTAGTGGAAGACCTTAATATTCTACTCTCACAAACAGATCAACCAGACCAAAAAAAAAAAAAAAATCAACAAAGAAATACCAGAATTAAACCGACCCTGTGATCAAATGGACCTGGTAGATGTCTACATAGTTCCATCCAAACATACAAGAATACATATTCTTCTCAGTTGCACATGGGAAATTCTCCAAAATAGACCACATGTTAGCCCACAAAACATGTTTAAGTAAATGTAGGGGAACTGAAATCATTCCATGCATACTATCTGATGACAGTGCAATGAACCTGGAAATCAAGGATGGAAGAAGCCACAAAAACTACATAAACATATGGAAATTAAACAATACCTTTCTGAACACCAAATGGGTCACAAGGAAATTAACGATGCAATTAAACAGTGCACACAATTGAATGATAATGCTGATACAAAATACTAGAATTTATGGGACACAATGAAAGCAGTCCTGATATAGGGGAATGAAACTCCCAACCTTTTATATGTCTGGTATGAGCTCTTGTTCCCTAAAGTCAAAGAATAAATTTTAGGAACAATAGAGGTTAAGAGCAGAATATATTTATTGAGAGAAAGAAAGCTTCTGTCTGAGAGAGAGAGAGAGAGAGAGAGAGAGAGAGAGAGAGAGAGAGAGAGATAGAAGGGGTCTAAGTGGGTTGCTAAAGACTGTCTTTTTTAGGGACTTTTATAAATAAAACCATGAGATGGGTCAAAGATGGGGAAAAAATAGGAACTTGCAAGGCAGATGGGCATGAGGTGGGACAGAACTGTGGTCAACCAATAAGATTAATCATTCAACTAAAATTGACCAAATCAGGGACAAATAGGAAAGCGAGTCACATAGCAAGCAGGCATTCTTATGGAGCAGTAACTCTTCCTATAGGGCATTGGGATGGTGGCTCCTGGCTTCCTCAAGGTGCTCCATACTTACTTAAAATATTAATACTTCGGGTGTTGTGCATTTGTTTTGCCATTTGTCTTGAGATGTGGCCCACAGCAGGAGGTGTGTGTCTTCTCCAAAGTCACAAGACATCTGGTCCTCTGTGCTGGCTCCTTTGAGGGTCTAGTCCTGTTTGCCGACCTATAATATTTTTAACTGACTCAGCTGCCTATAACATTCCTATGAGGGAAATTTATAGCGATGAAATTTCACATGAGGAAAACAGAACCAGCTCAAATAAACAACCTAATGTTGACCCTCAAACTTCTAGAAAAAAATAAATAAAAATCAAACCCAAAGCTCATACAAGGGAGGAAATTATAAAGAACAGAAATTAGTGCAATTGCAAGTTAGAAAATGATACAAAGAATCAATGAAGTGAAAAGTTGATTCTTTGAAAAAATAAAATTGATAACCTATTAGCTAACTTTGTCAAAAAGAGGAAAGAAAAACTACAAATTCAAGTAATTAGGAATGAGAAAGTAAAAACCCAACCGATTCTATAGAAATCCAGAAGATCATCAATACCTATTATGAAAACCTATATTCTAATGAGATGCAATTCACAGAAAAAAATGAACAGATTCCTAGACACAGTGACCAAAACTAAATCAAGAAGTTATAAAAATTCTAAATAACCTGATATTAGCCAACAAAATTTTAAACGTAATTAAAAATTTATCAACAAAGAAAAGCCCAGGCCCTGAACAGATTCATTTTTGAATTTTATAAGAAACTTAAAGAAGAACTAATATCACTAATGCTGACACTCTTTAGGGAAATTAAAGGGGAAGCAAAATTTCCAAAATCATTCCTGGAAGTAAGTATTATCCTGATTCCAAAATCAGAAAATGGAGTACTATTTAGTCATAAAGAAGGACGAACTTGAGACTTTTACAGATAAAAGGATGCAATTTGAGTTGAGTTTTTGTAATGAAATAAAACAGACCCATGTGTGTAAACATTGTGTTGTCTCACTAATGAGAAACTGAGCAAGTAAATACGATCCAAAATATGTAATAGATATTGTGAATTGGGAACTGTTCAGAAGAAAAGAGAAGCTGAGGTAGGGGACAGAGGAAAGGAAGGAAGGAAAAAGAAAAAAATATATGCAAGATAGTTACACAACTAGTTTTTCTAGTTTGGGGTTAATATTGTATAGACACTATTTCTTGCCTGTGTCTTGTACTTAGAATAACTACTACAAAGATGACAATATTCAGTGTATTAGTTATTGCTACTATCCCACTATCCTGTTCTGAAACTGTTTTATTTTTTTCTCTTTAAAATAAAAAAGTTCTATAAAAAAGGTTAGTAATGTTTTATTACTTAAAACAACAACAACAACAAAAAATGTCCAGTTTAAGAGTGCTCTACCTAATATATCTGCAATACTCCCAATAGTACAAAGACCTTAAAAATTTTTATCTCTGATTTTGGACTCCTTTCATTATATTTCATGGTATTTGGGCCTCGTCTGTTCATTTTAGCTTGTTCATAAGTCCCCCAGCTTCTCTAATTATTACCCTTCTTCTGTGTGTCAGTGAGCGATTGGATTTATCCACGTGTCTAATTTCTTTATTTACTATTTTTTTTATTATTCCATTTATTTCACTTAGGGAAAGTTTTTCTTCCTAGTGTGATATATTTTGATGTAAAAAAATTATTTTTCCTCCATGAAATATCTTTGTTTTGGTGTCTCTCTGGAAAGATAGTTTAATTAGATACAGAATTCTCAGTTTTCATTTATTTTGTTTTGACAATTTGAAGATCCTGTTTTACTGACTATGGGCTCTTGGTCTCACTGATAATGTTTTTTCATGTTTTGAAGCATTTGTAAAAATACTATTTGCTACCAGATGATATTAAAACATAAAAATGTAATCCATTATTAAGAGAATAAAGTACTTCATTTTTAAAAAGCTATAATAACTAATTTCTATGAGAAACATTAAAACATTCTTGGACCAGTTCCACGTTTACTTTTAGGCATTTATTGTATCATATTTTATTTTTGAACATGCTTATACACTTATATTTTAATTTTTAAACATGGCTAACTTTTCAGTAAACTTTAGTACACAGTTTAAAAACATATTTAAGGCCACTTTTTATAAGGTTTTTTTGGGGGGGGTACTGGGGATCGAACTCACGACCTCACACTTGCCAGGCAGGCACGTATGCTGCTGAGCTAAATCCCCAGCCCTCACTTTTTATAAGTTTTAGATTTTGAAATTTAAATGTATCTGCCAAATCTCTACAAAATCTGGGGCATATAACATAAGAACAGGAAAAGAAGGTATCTTCTGCAGAGAGAGCATTACTTTCAGGGTTATGATTTTTCTCTTTATATTGTAAAGCTAAAAAACAAGTTCTATATTTCATAATTTGGTATCTTAGAGAAGAGATTTGCGGCAATTACTGAAACAACATGCCTTTTTTACATACTAAATACTTCTGTGTAATTTCAGCACATCTAATGATTTCATCATTATAGTAAGACATTGTAAATTGTAAAATTCCTAGTTTAGTCCAAATCTAAGAAATATATAGCACTTCATTACAATGTGTATTGCCTTATGGAGTTTACATAATCACTTTGGCTTTTGTTATTTTTTTCCACTTACAGAAAGGTTTTTTTTTTTCTTGAATTCTGATCCACTGTAAGAGAAACTTAAAGACATTATACACAAAGAGAAATCTGTATGCATTTTTCATGACATCATTTCATTCTGAACTTACATCACTATAACATATGATCTTTGCTATTGTCTTGTGTATTTCTCTCACTTGTCACTGACACATTTTTGTTATTTTTCAAAAATGCTTTGAAGTTTAGACTTTTGATGAGAAATATAAAATGTATATTCAATAGTACTTTTATCACTAATACTAATAATGTTCATAATGTAAGTGTCATCTCTCATTTTAAAATAATGATATGGATTACAGCATGTATATTAAAACTTGTAGTCTTTAGTCACCTAAATTGTGGTTATACAACTGCTATTCATTTTTGCTTTAATCAATAGTATCTCACATTAATAATATTTTTTCCCACATCTGGTGTGAGATGAGTAACATAAGAAAGATAAATTACAGATGGTTTGAATTTAGTTCAGCTAACATATAGATTAGGTTTCTGAATCAAATATCAACCTAATTTTTATTGAACTAGGTCAAAAAAGCTCTAAGACATGTAAGTTTTATATAACCCTATTGTTTTAATAGTTAGATATAGTGGTACATACTTATAATTTTACCTACTCATGATGCTGATATAGGAAGATAACAATTTCCAAGTCAGCCTGAGAATCTTTTTAGACCCAATCTCAAAATATAGTAAAAATGACCAGAAATATAATTCTGTAGTAGAGTGATTGCCCAGTATGCTTAAGGCCTTGGCTTCAATCCCTAGCATGGAAAAAAAATTATCATGTAAATTTATAGGAAGGATGTCATCAAAAAGTTCTTGGCTTTACTTGCATTGAAAAGGTGGAATCGTAGAATAAATGCTTTAGAAAGAACCAACTTTCCTTGGCTAAATTCTGTATAATCTAACACATATAGATTATTGCCCCAAATCTATTGTTTTCTTGTTTCCTTATCATCTTGGAACATACTTTTTTTCCTTCTGCATTCATCCCACAAGAATATCAATAAGAGTTCAGCATAAGAGATTGTTTCAAAGGGATCATTATAATTTATTTTTAATTTTTCTTTTGTAAGAGTTGTAAATAACCTATATAAAAGTTTTACCTTTTTAAAATGACAGAACTTTTTCCTAAACTGTTTGAAGTAATTTATAGTGATACCTTTCAGGGTCCAATTTTTACTCTTGCTTTTTTCATGGATACAAAATTATAAGTTGAATTCTTGAATGAATGTTCTTGAGTGAAGAGCTATATTCCCAATAGATTTTGTATAGTTTCTTTTCAGTGCCATATTATGAATAACTTCAAACATAAAGCAAAACTGAAAAAAAAAGTTATGTTGAACATTATGCACCCACCAACTAACATTTTACTACATTTACTATGTCATATCTCTGTATCTACTCATTTGTTGCTCCATTAAATCCATTTTTAATGCATTTCTAAGAAGATTGTAGACATCAGTACACTTTTCTCTAAATACTTCAGCATGTATTACATCAACTAGAGTTTACATTTTTTAGTTTTTCTTTAAAATATATACATTTTAAATTCATAAATATTAATGTAATATTCAGAGTTTTCACAAATCCTTGCCTGTGTTACCTGAATCTCTGTCAAGATATACAGTATTAATATAACCTGAGAATAGTTCCCTCGTGACTCATTCCAGTTGAAACTCATGGTAATCTCCCCTACCTCTCCCTGGTATCCATTCTTCTGATTTTTAAAATGCATTGATTAGTTTTTTACCTGTTCTATAACTTCAATGTTTGCTCTTCCAAAACAGTCTTGGTGCTACGAAAAGGAAAGATTGTAGGGGAATGAACGTGAAATCTGGGAAATGATTTGGGAAGCTATTGCACTGGCCTGAGTGAGTTTAGGATGGTAATAATGGAAGTAGTCAAAGTCAGTTCTGAATATAACATTGATAGAATTTTCTGGTGGGGTGGACATGGGTGCTACCTCTACCTGAGATGGGGAAAACTTGAGAAGCAGTAGTGTGAAACTGGCTTTGGTGACACAGTAATTCCAGTTCTCTGGGAGGCCAGGGCAAAACAGTCACAAGTTTGAGCCCAGTTTGGGCTACTAAGTGACTTTGCAAGACTTTGTCTCAAAATAAAACATTAAAGAAAAGGGAGAGCTGGGTTGCAGCTCAGTGCTCATCGCTGGGTGCAGTCCTCAGTGCTGGGAAAAACAAGTAAATGCAAACTTAGGAAAATCAACGTTTCCCATTTTGGACACCCTTGTATTTAAAGTGCCTACTAGTCTAGATATAAGGGGTAGAAATATATATAGGTCACTATTCTGCTTATTACTATGTTTTTATTTGGGGCCTTATCAAGTTATAAACTCAATAAATTGATCCAGGGATTTTAATTATGCATATGAACTAGATGGACTGTGCCAATCTGTTTCAGTCAAACATTGAATGCTCAGAGGAAAAAAAAGCCATATATGCAAAACAGAGAATAGTATTTTAACCAGGTTTATTGCTGCAGTAGTTCTGTATGTTACATATATCACAGGGAAATGCTCATATTTTATGAAAAGAAAGTTCTTTGAAAAATAAATGACTTCATAAGAAGAAGCAAAATGTAATAATTCAATGAGTCTTTTGATGGAAGCCCAGTCCATACAAAGCCAAATAATTCACAGGCTCTTCCCTAAATAATGTTTCAATAAAATAACAGTTATATTGTACATATAACTAAAGAGAATACATGTATTTATGTACTAAATAGTCCAAGGACTAAACACATTGCTATAGGAATTTAACTTGGGGAAGAGGTAGAATTGTGGTAGGATGATAAAAAAGATTTTGAGTAGAGGAGAATTTTATTTAAGAGGCATTTTGATTTACTATAGATAAATTATAAGAAGGGCAATTTTAGTGATTATTTAAACAATGACAGGCCTATTTACCTTCGGCACAAGATTCATTCATTTATTCGTTCAACACATGTTTACAATAAATGCCTATTTTTTACTGAATAGTAAGGACTCAGATAAATATTACTTTAATATCATGCTTTTAGGGAGTTCACAGTTTATTAGAAGACACAAGTGTGTATTGGGAAAAGTAAGAGGAATATGTATTTTTCATTGCATGACATTAGTCAGGCACTGAATAAGGCATTTTGCATTTTTCTTATTCAATTCTCATAAAACCCTGTAAGCAAGGGACTAAACTCAACATTTTATATCCCAAGAAATATAGATTCTGATAGTTCAAAGTTTATAATCCTATTAAACTATGGAATTAGAGTTTATACTGATTTCTTTCTGAATTCTGTGCCCCCACTTTTCAACTCTGTCACATTGAATACATATGATACAATATAATGAGAAATTTAATAGAGGCACCCTATAAAATGCATTGCAGGATAGAAAAGAAACAAACATGTTCTCAGAGGAGCTGATAGAACGGTGGAAAGGTGATTGTGAAGCATGGTGAAAAGAGGAGTTCAGATCAAATCGACAGATACTGTAGTATGATGAAAATTCTTAATTTGAGAGTTTAATAATGTTTTCCCCATATTTTAAGATATTAGGAATTACTTAATTTCTTAAAATCCTGCTTTTCTAAATCTTTTGCTTTAGGAGGTCAAACTCTTTTTCCACGGTAAAGGAAATCTCACTAAAGGGTGAGATGGGAGGAGGAAGGTGCGGTGGAAAGAGACATTGTGGAGCAACTGTGAGCTGAAATGCAAAGGAAGTTTGGAAATATCACCGTGGTGCTGGACTTTTTAAGAAACTCCAATAGAGCAGGTTAAAAGCACTTTGATTTCTAGATTCCAGTCATGGTTCTTTAAGAACAAAGCGTAGGATCATCGATTTATAAAGATTGCAATGATATTTCTAATACTCATAATGAGAAACAAGCAATGAGTTGTGCTCTTTCAGTCTTTGGCTTTTAGTTGGAAGTTCACAAATTTCAAGTACAGAGTTTATATTTTCAAGCAGAGCATATCACTCATGGTGTTTATAGATTAAACTTCAGTATTTTTAAATCGTTGCTCATAGAGGAGCACTGTTTTCACTGTTCTTGTAATGAGCAGACATTTTCCACCTGGTAGCAGCCAAGAAGCTAAAAAGGAAAACTGACTTAATAGAGGCATGTAAAGGGCATGGCTAATAGATATCAAGACAGTGGTTATTTTATAATTAGTTCTTTTTCTTGTTATACCGTAAGCCCTTTAGTTTCAAGCCTAAAAAATGGTATTAAATACAGTGGCTTTTTGAATCTGAGCACTTAGGACTTATTTGTGGGCAAATGTAAGGTTAAGAGTTTAAATGGAAGTAAAATTAGAACAATAGTTTGGAGCAGAAGTGAAAATTAGAATCTAGGAAAAGGCAAATACTCCTCAGATATTTTTGGGAAGTTGGCTGGTGTACCTACCTGTATGCAGAGTACAAATTAGTTATTGAAGGAAAAGTAACTCAGTGAATGATGGAAGACCTGAAACTACCTAGATAACATAACCTCATAAATTTTTGCCTCAAAAATATGAGTGAGGTGGCAAAAAAGTTTCTTTAGTTGGGACTATAAATTTATTTATTTAGTAGTAAAAAGAATGCAATTCAAAGTTTTTTTAAATGGAAAGGCAGTTTATTGACTCATGTAATTAAAAGAGTAATTGTAAATTTGACTCGTAATTAAAAGAGTAATTATAAATTTGACTAAATCAGGGAGTTAAGGTAATAGCATCAGATACCCCAGTCCCTCTTTATAACCCCCCTTTTGACTTTCAACTAGGATTTCTCCATGTGCTCCAAGCTCATCTTTTACCCATTTAGTAACTATCAGAAAGATTGTTTCTTTTCTCACTCTGGGACAGCATCCTTGAGTTGAGTTTAATTAGCCTGACTTTACACAGTTGCTGTGCTGAATGAATGACTATGGCTCGAAGATTTGTTTTTAATTGACTATGGCTATGTTCAGTTCTTACTCCTATTTCAAGTCTGGATTAGCCTCCTCCAGCACCACGTAAACTTAAAGGAAGGGACTTATCTCAAAATTTTAAAAATCATTTGTTTTTCCAGAAGAAGGGATGCTGAACAATCAATCAATCAGCAGGTTTTCAATCCAAAATGATGGAGATGATAGAGAAAGGAGACAGAGAAGACAACAGGGAAGAAGTGAAAAGAAGTAGATGAAAGAGGGAGGTGGAGAACAAAAGGAAGCAAATGCAGGAAAGAAGAGGAAGGCAAATATACACTTGATCTTAGTGAAAAGGTTGAGAAGTAAAATATAAAAGGAAGAAAAATAGAAGAGGGGAGAGAACCGAAAGTAGAGGAGGAAAAAGATTTATTTGAACCAAGAAGTCAACCCACCCCTGCCATGGCCCAGTGGCAGTTGTGGGCTGAGAAGAGAACTAACAAGTCAACCTTCCCCCCCATGAGCCAGCCCCAGCCATGTGGGCCAGGAAGAGACCCAAGAGGTCAACCCACCCCTCCTGTAAACCAGCTGGTGTGCAGGCTGGGAGACAACCCCCACCATGCACTACATAGGCAACTGGCTGATTTGGAGGAACATAGTCTGGGACAATAGTAACTGAGGTACAAAAACAACTTAATGCTTGTACTGTTCGATTGACTTTGCAGGCCTAAAGCCAGTAGTCTGAGCAAACGTTCAGAGGATAATAGTATGCAATATAAGCAACTATAGGGAATTTTCTTGCTTTGTTTCTGAAATCCAATATTGTTCTCACTGTTTTGTTTCATTTCATTTTATTGTTTTGTTTTATTCCTTCAAATTAAAATAAAATAAAATAAAATATATCCCACACATGCATAAATACTGCATTGTTTCTCTGGTGGGGGAAACCAAAAGTGTAAACAAGGACTAAAATGTATAATAGCTATTGTAAAATAGGAAGAAAATGTTTAAATGGGAAGGGGAACTTTGGAGGGGGAAGGGGAAAGGTAGGAAAGAAGAAGAAAAAAATGAGAAAAGGGAAAAAAATACAAGCAAAGCTTTTGTAAATAAGGATGGGAAGAGGGGTTAAAGGGAGATAGGGGAATGGTAAAAAAAAAAAAAAGAATGAAGTTGTATCATGTATGGGTACAAATTCCCTATGATGAATATGATCATTATGTGTATCTCAAATGTACCAATAAACTTAATTAAACAAATATTCATTTGAAGAAAAGTCTATAAGGACCAATTAGAAGGGCTGCATACAACTAGAAAGTTTGCAGACAAAATATTACTTGGAAGGTTTACATGAACATTCTGTGTGAAAAGAATAGAAGCCTCATCTTTGGCCTTCCAAGCAGACTTTATCTGTAGACATAAAACACCTGATCTGATTTCACAATGATCTGCGTATGATTTCATAATGCATCAAGTCCTTTCATGTTTTCCAGAGATGCAAATTTCTGCTCAAGATTTTCTTCACAGCTTCTTTCACCTCCTTATTCCTCAGGCTATAGATGATGGGGTTCAACATTGGGGTTACTATGCCATAAGACAGTCCAATGATTTCATCAGATGCTTTGGTAAACTTTGACTTAGGCTTCATGTACATAAAAAGGGCTGAACCATAGAATAAGATGACCACAGTCAGGTGTGCTGAACAGGTAGAAAAGGCTTTCTTTTTCCCCTCAGAAGAATTAATTCTTAGGATGGAAGAGAGAATGAAAACATAGGACACAAAAATTAACAGCAGAGGAATCACCAATAAAACAATACTTGCCACTGTCATGATAAGTACATTTATGGAGATATCTGAACATACAAGTTTAAGAAGAGCCAGGATCTCACAGGTAAGATGATCAATGACATTATTACCACAGAAAGGCAACACCATTGCCATTACTGTTTGCACTAAAGAGTTTAGACAGCCTATGACCCAAGACCACACAGCCATGTGTACATATAACACCTCGTTCATGATGATGTGGTACTTCAGAGGGTTGCAGATGGCTGCATACCTGTCATAGGCCATCACAGCCAGGAGGACACACTCAGTAGAACCCAAACCAAGGGAGATAACCATTTGTAGAGCACAGCCAACGAAGGAGATGGATTTTCTTTTAGACATAAACATAATGAGCATGGGAGGAATTGATGATGATGTGTAACAAATGTCCAAGAACGAGAGGTTTACAAGAAAGAAGTACATAGGAGTGTGGAGCTGAGAATCCAAGATGCTGATGAAAATGAGGAGGCTATTCCCTAAGAGAATTATCAGGTACATGATGAGACAGACCACAAACAGAAAAACCTGAAGTTCTGGGTATTGGGAAAGCCCCATCAGAAAGAATTCAGCTACTGTAGAAGAATTCATTTTCATGTATCCATGTGACCTGCAGAGTTCACAAAAGGACATGATTTAGACAGTTTGGAAATTCTGATGTGGATTTATCAAACCACTTCTACTTTCATTATTTTCTTCATCAAAAAAACCTGTGGAATCAGCAAAGTGGAGAATATTATATGGATTTTACTAATGATAAAAGAAATTCTGAGAGATAGGTAATACATACATTATCTAGCATCATACAGTAGTAGAGATTTGGAATTGTGACAAATGCCTGCTTCTAATTACATATGATCTTTGGATAAACTACTTTCAAATATGTATATATATAATAATCATTATTAATGAACATTTTGAAATAAAACTTTATTCTAATAAAGCTAGATCTAAGGTAACATGTAAATTTGGTACTATGTAATTTATCTTTAGTAGGACCATATTAAATTACTTTTTGAGTTTCAGCTAGCTAAATTACTATCAGGCAGAAAAATGAGGGAAATTTTGACTCTGGTAGTTTGTCATGGGAATTAAAGTAGATAACGTCTATTAGCATAATAGGCAGTTCCAACATGTCATCTAACAATTTATGAGAATACAATACAACAAAATATAACTATAAATACATACTTTTATATTCTTAAATACTGTAAATATATATACATATGTACATATGTATTATATATTGTATCTATGTATATATACATGTATGTACATATATATGTATGTATGTATGTATGTATGTATTTATTTTTTCCTTATGGTACCAGGTATGTGAACTCACAACCTCACGTTGGACAGTCAGGCTCTTATGCCACTGAGCTAAACTCCTGGCCCTACAACTTGTAATTTTAAGTCTACTTAACTGGCCCAGAAGGAAAAAGTTGATTCAGTTTTGTTTTTTTTTTTAATTTTACAGCAAAAAGATTGAAGCTTGGAACCATAATTGTTGGAATGTGAACATTTTCTGGTAATTATCACCTCAGGGTTCCCAGGAACTTCCAGACACGGAGGGGACTTGGCTGCTTATTGCCTCCCCAGCGGAAAAACCCAAGGCAGAACACCTTGCCGCTGCTGGCGGGAAAAGAGCTCCAGGGCATACTTCCCTCTGCTGCCAGAATTTCAGTGCCTGTGTGCGGTTTGCAGGAGGGGCAAATTACACCAAAATATTAATTGAGGTATTCTGTGGAATGAGGAATTTAAGAAATCAATACATAATTTAAGCTCCTTCATATTTTCCAAATAATTGTTGATCTATATTTTAATATTATAAATATCAGAAATCATATTTTCAAATTTTCCTTAGAAAGAGATAAAGATAATTGTACCTAGAGCTTTGGCACCAGTTTTCTCTAAATTCCAAGTAGGAAATGAAATTTTCAATGAATAGAAAATAGGAGAGAGGCTTTATATTGCTTCACTTTGTGTAGAGGAATGTAAGGCCACTTCATTTTGTGTTTCTAATCAGTCTTACATAAATATCTCTGTTGATCAGCAGTAAATATTTCAAAATGGTTCTGTAATCCACCATTTAGATTGTGATCAACCTTGCAGATAACAGACACCATAAAGTATCTAGCAGTAGCACACAAGAAGAAAATAATACAAGAGACAATTGGAGGAGGAACCATGGGGAAAATCAAGGGCTTCTGTTACCTCTGCTGTTTTGTTTCTGCTTTGTAAAACTTTGGTGCTTGGTTTTCTGCTTTTTATTCCTCTTTCTTGAAATGCTTGGTCATAGGTTGGTCTCCCTCGTCATGCATCACTCATAGAAGAAAGCAACTTAAGGACTGGGAAGCATTCACTCTTCTTCTCCCCAGCTTTGCCAGTAAGAGAGAGTAGAAGGGTTTTTGTTTTGTTTTGTTTTTTGTAGACGAGAAGTACTTGACCAGATTCTCTGTTTTCAACTTGAACTGTTTGAAGAGTACATGGCACAGTCACCATGTGAGATTTCCTCAGGAAGAAGTTTTCAGTACTAAATATGGCATCTTAAGGTCTGCTTCATTTAGGTGAGTTAGCATTAAACCCTCTTTTCTTTTTTTTTAAAGTCTTGAGAATCATGAGAATCAGTATTCTAGGTTATTTGGCCAACATTGCTTTGTAGCTACAAAGTACAAAGTCTATGTTGCTGGGAATACAGTGGAGGCTTTAAAGTTTTATCATGTAAAAGTTTCTGTCTGAGCAACAGACTCACTTCTAGGATTCAATAGGCCATGCAGTCCACACAACTATTTCTAGGGTTCTGCCTTGGAAGCCTACTGTGATCCAGTCTGCTTACTTTTTTGATTTTATTGTTCAGAAATTATCTTTATGGAGAGACTATATTCCATTTTAATAGAGGAATCTTAGAGTCAGGAGACTTGAAATTCAGTCTTGACAGCTGTACAAATTTGTGCATGATACTTAACAAGAACATGATGTAAAATAAGTTAACAGTACCTTCATTGTTGAGTTGTAATGGAAATTAATATAACACACATGCAAAGGATATGAGAATGCGCAATGCATAATGAGTCTAATCTGAGCTCATAGGCTGCCATTCTGACATTTTCCAAGGTAAGCAGAATCTAATTTAAAATAATGTTTATAAATATGCAAGACATTTCCTTTATTAAATAATTCTCTTTCCCATGTTTTTCACTCTTCAAAACATTTCAAAAAAAATCATTCAGAATTTTTACTTCCCATATACCTTTTTGATTTCTAGAAATAACTCTTCCCAATTTTGCTCTTTAAGTATCAGTATAGAATTCTCAACTTTATGACATAAAATAAATAACATGGTTTATTGGGACCAAGGTCTTCAAAAAAAGCCATGGTGGATGTAAAGCTTTTTGTTCCTGTGACCAGACACCTGAGAAAGTCAATTTAAAGGCAGAAAGATTGATTTTTGGCTCACAGTTTGCGAGGTTCCAATCTGTGGTCAGCTGGTTCCTCTGCTGTGGGGCTGACATGAGCCAGAGCATCATGGTGGAAAGGTGCGTAGGTGCAAAGCCACTTACTTCACAGCACCCAGGGAACGCAGAGAAAGGGAAAGAACCTTCATGATCCCTTCACTTTCCGAAAAACCCATCATCTGGTAATCAAGCATGCAATACAACGAGCCTTTGGAGAAGACTCGGATCCCAACCGTTGACAGCTTTCTTTAGTGTGTCCCCACAATTCTGTTTACATATGGAAGGAGAAAGACACATGGCTTCATACTGAAGTATGAAGAGAATATGACATCACTGCAGCTGTTCCTCCAATTAAGTCTTCACTATCTCTGGTTTGAGCTATAGTCAATTTGTAAGTATTCCACAGTCGCAGATGATTATCAGTAGTGGTGAAATTGGGAGACAAAAAATAAAGCTTTCATTCTCAATTAAAATTCAGGTCATAAATTCCAGTCAATTATGTCAGTCTGTCACCCAGATACTTTCTAACCTCTGGTCGCTAAGCATTTCCAGGGGATCTATCAATGCCTCAGGCAGCCAATTTAAATCCACCTTGGTTTTCTTCCAGGAGACTAATCCCACAAGTGATTTAAAGTTGAATCTTTAAAGTTCCTAAATGTAGCAACTTTTACAATGTTATGGATAAAGTCTCAAAGATCTATTTACAAATTAAGTGGCAATTTTTTCTTTCTTCTTTGAATCAATTTTTTCATCTGATTACAGAAATGATATATATTCATCATATAAAATCAGGACATTCAGAAGAGTTCCATGGAGAAAATGAGAGTCATTCATAGTTTCAGATATATTTTAATATTTTGGCATATTTTTTGATTGACTTGAGCAATTTATTTTTTATTATTTTTCAATATTTATTAATTTTTAATTTAATTTTTTTATTTTAAAGAGGGCAAAATTAAATAGAACAAAACAGAACATAAGAAAGCAATGTAAGAGACATAAATTTCAAAGCAAGACAAGCAGAGATCTTCACTATCATATTCTCTTGTTTTCTTCCAAATAGTTGTCCATATCTTCACATACAGTGAATTCATACACAACAACATAGCATAAAACTGATCCCAAAAGGATGATGAAGACATTTTAGGTCTTCAAGACCAGACAATAGGGAAGCCAACAATGGCTGTCATATTGTCTCTCATTCTCTTCAAAATAGTTGTTCATACTTTCATGTATGTTGAAATTAAATAAAACAAAACAGACTAAAATCACTCTGAATAAAGAATAATAGTATTGCTGGATTTCACATCATGATGCTACGGAATCAGCACTGGGTACCTTAGTGTTTCTTTTTCTTCGAAGTAGTTGTTCATTTCATCATGTGTTATATGATCAGTTCTCATAAATTGTTTATAAGTTCTATGCAATGTATGAGTCTGTACATGTATATCTATCCTTTCTGGATTAGAGGGAAAAACAAAACAAAGCAAGACAAAACAAAACAAATGCCTAGAAAAACATGAAAAAGTCATAAAACCACAATACAAAATGATCTACAATGGTTACTATGATGTCTCTTGTTATCTTCAATAGAATTGTCTAGTGGCCCTGAAGCAAGGCCAGCAGATTGCTTGTAGTTGCTGGTTTCAAACAGGAGCCTAAAGAGAATTCTTTCTGTGGTCTGTTGGCCATTTCAGAACTTTGGAAATGGAATAGTCAGTTCATCAGAAAGAAATAGCAGACTTCAGGGGCCCTCCAGGGGAGAGACCCTGGTGCCTTGGGATCTGCACCGTGAGGTTGACTTGGAGTTCTGGGAGAACAAGGAGCTCCTCCACTCTCTGGGGGACGGCTGAGAGTGTGGCAGACTTTCGGCGGCCCGAAGGAGAGAGACCCTGGCGTGTCGGGACCTGCACTGTGCGGTTGACTCGGGGTGCCAGGAGAACAAGAAACTCCTCCCCTCTCTGGGGGGCAGCTGTGATGCTGCCGGCATGTGGGCTGAGAAGCAGACATCTCACGTCGTCCTATCCCCCGCCCTGTGTCCCCGCTCCCCTGCTTAGCAAGTGGGAGCCAGGGAACTAAGCATCTTGTGAAAAGATTGGCTATGTTATTTAGTATGAGCCCCCCATATGCAAAGATAAGGACAACCACTTGGAAGAAAACAAGAGACAATATGACAGATAGTGAAGATCTCTGGTTGTCTAGCTTTGAAATTTATGCTTTCTTATGTCCTGTTCTGTTCTGTTTTGTTGTGTTTAATTTTACCCCCTTTTAAAATAAAATTAAAAAAATAGAATTGTCTATATCATCAGGCATAGTATAACTGAATATAGCAGTACATAACAATACTAATAAAAATGAAACATTGGAGACATTATAAGACTTCAAAAGCAGGTAATAATCAAACCAGAGTGGGTATCCTAGTGAATCTTGTTATCTTCAGTGTAGTTGCCTATACTCTCAGACTTGATATTATCAGTTATAACAGATTTGAATAAAATCAGTCAATAAAAAACAGCAATCTAACAAACAAGATTCAAATAAGATCAATCATAATAAGACAGTGTAAGTTATACAGGGCTTCAGATAAAGTTATTAGGAAATTAATGATGATTATTGTACTATATCCTGCTATTTTCAGGGTAGCTATCTGTGCCCTCAAATCTAGCACAAGTAGACCCACTGGAACAGAATATGATCAAACTAAGCAGCAGTGGGAGTAATGTGAATTTTAAATCCTGATACACTATTAACAGTATCCTCTGCCTTCCTTTTTAAGACAGTTCCTCCCCTTTCATCCCACAGGGTGCACTGCACATTTTGGGTCCCACCAACTCCCTCAGTTTTTAGATTGGAAGGGAAACCTGCTATTTACCTAAGTGGTTCCAAACCTTCTCACTCCTGGACTTGATCTCAAGTTGTATTCCTTTACCTGCAAAAGCCTCAAGGTTTTCCTTTGTTATAGCTGAGTAGTTCTCTACTGCACAAAAGTACAATGTCTTTCCAACCTAACTGCAGGTGCTGGTTGAATTGCCCCTATTTCTCTCTGGTTCCCTGTCACATAGAACATTGCTTTCTCATATTTTATTTTTGGTTCATAAACCCTCTTTCAGGTTAATGATATTTCCTATACAGAGCATCTTGATGGGCCCTACCTCCTGATCTACTCTGCCTGTGTTTCTTTTAGTTAGTGTATCAAGGCCATCTATGTTAGAGATTATAGCTAACATTTTCTGCCTCATTTTTGCTATACTATTTTTCTGCCATTGATTGTCTACTTTTGTACTTCATTCCACTGTCTGCCCCATTCATTGAGGCCTCTCTCCCACTGCTCCTGAAATCCCAGTATTTTTTTTTTTTCTTTCTCTCTAGAATGTCTTTCAGTATTTTTTGTAGGGTTGGATTGGTGGTCACGAATACCCCAGTTACTCTTTGTGATGGAAGTATCTTATTTCTCCATTAATTTTGAGAGACAGTTTTGCAGGGTACAACAATCTGGGTTGGAGGTTATTGTCTTTCAGGGCTTGGAATACTTTATTCCAAGCTCTTCTTGATTTGATGGTTTGTGTCAAGAAATCTGCTGTGATTCTGATGGGTTTTCCTTTATAGGTGATCTTTTTCTTTTTTCTGATAGCTTTTGATATTCTGTTCTTGTGATGAATTTCTAGGATCTTGATTATTATGTGTCTTGGTGTAGCTCTGTTTTGGTTGTAGGTGGCTGGAGTTCTCTATGCCTCATATATCTGAGTGTCATTTCTTTTTCCTATACTTGGGAAGTTTTCCTTAATTATTTCTGTGAATAGCCTTTGTATTTTCTTTGTATTTACCCCTGCTTCTTCACCCATATTTTTTATTTGTAAGTTATAGATCCTTTTGTTGTCTTCTAGCCTTTGTGTTGTTATTGCCTGTTTCCTTGTTATTTTTAAGAGATCTTTCCTTTCATGATCAGACATTGCAAACCTATTTTCAAGTTTTATTAATCTGTCTCTAGTTTCTGTTAGGTAGTTTTTCTGGCTTTTGATGGAGTTTTTAATTACCTGATAATCTCTTTGAATCTGTTTCATGTGTTCTAGGTTTTCTTTATATTTTTCATCAAATGTTTGTCTCCTTTTTTTTTTTTTTTTGTTCCTTCATGCTTCCATCTGTGTTTTCTTAAGAGGTGCTTAGCATTTCTTTCATTAATCTTCTTATGTCTTGCTTTACTTGAATTAATATTTCAGTTTTGAGCTCATTAATGATGTCATGAAGATATCTCTTATGTCTGCTGATACCGTGTCTGATATTGCATGTTTTCTGCCCTCGATCTCTTTTGTATTTACTTCTCCTGGATCATATTTGCAGGGTTGTGGGCTGGGGGCTTTTTCTTATTTCTTTCTCTTGCCATGTTTTTGGTTTCTTCCATACAGGTGTATAGTGGAGGTCCCAGCCCCTTTCCTTGTTGGTTGTGATTTTTCAAAGTGTGTTGGCTAAGGATTACTGCCCTCTCTAGTTTACTTTTGGTCACTGAGGTGCAAGCAGGGGCTGCGTATGCTGGCCCCTCTCCTCCAAGCCAGTCAACAGTGAGGGCCTTCACCACATTAGTGTGTGCCATGCGGAATTGGTTTGGGATGACTTATTGGGTCCCACTCAGGGGTGTGACTCAGGCCAAGTAGATCCCACCAGTCAGCTCTGGGTAGGGAGCAACTGACTGAAGTCACTGCTGTTCCTTGTTGATGCCTGTCCTGCCTGATTCCAACATGTCCTCCGATTGGTCACCCTTTTCCTGTGGGAGAGTCTTATTCCAAGCACTCACCATGGGCTAGTGCAGGTCTCCAGGATGCCTCCTTTTTCTGTTGGGCTCGCCGACCCCCCCATTTCAGTGCAACTGTGGCTCCAGTGGTGAGCACACTGCGACCCGACCATGAGTTTGGACAGCTCCAGCGAGAGCGTCAATGGTGCCCCTGCAACTGCTCCTGTGACCAGCTCTTTTCCCTATGGTTTCTTTCTGGATTGAGAGGGTCCGTCTCCCTTTGTCTGGTCCTCTCCAGGATGTTTTATTCCAGCATCTGAGTTGTTTCTCTCAGGGAGGCTCTGTATTTTGCTGCTTACTGATCTACCATCTTTAGCTCTGCCCTTCAATATTTATTTTTACTCTATAGCTTTGCAGTACATATGATTACATTCACCATGGGGAGTTGGTACATGACACGTGCATAGCATCTTAATTCGTTTTCCCATTCTCTTCCCTATTCCTTTCTCCCTCTTTTCTCTAGCTCTTGCTCTGCTTCCTTTTTACAAAAGATCTACCTCCCTGTGTCCTGAGATCATAATGTTAAGTGAAATAAATCAGATATGCAAATTTAACTATTGCGTGATTTTTGTTATACGAAAAACCCAAAATATAAATAGATTACACAACAAAATTTTGGCATCCACTTAAGCATATACTTCAGCTAGCATGAAGTTTACTTTGTGAACACACTGCAATTGCCATTCAAATTTAGCAAACCAGGCATGCTGGTGTACACCTGTGATCCCAGTATGCTAGGAGGTGGAGGTGCTGATTTGCGGTCAGCCTGGACAATTTAGTAATTTCATGAGACAATGTATCAAAAAAGGAAGGCTGAGTCTAAGGACACAATTTAGTATGAAGACCCTGGGTTCAATTCCAGTACCACAATACAAACAAACAAAATGCCAATGAAGTGTATGTACTTTTTCATATTTTATCAGGAAGTTGTAACGAGTCCTAACATTTTAAAAATGAAAAATGGAAAGGGGAAAATACATTTAGAAAGCAGAAACAAATTTTTTCCTGTTGAATTCTATTTTACTTTAGTGTTTACAAGGAAGTGATAATGTTAGAGGACATTAATTTTATTCCCCATGAGTGCAAGCATATTGCCACTGTCAGAAATCCTCATAATGCCCTTTTTTATAGAATGGGAAAGCATTTCATTGAATGTAAATTGAAAATTTTTCCTGGTGGTATGAAGTAGATGTAAAGGTATAAACAACAAATGCTGTGTATATGTTGTCCAGGAAATGAGCAACAAACTCCTGCCATGGCTCTCTAGCTGCCTCCCCTTACTGCACTTACTCTGTTTCAACTTTCTGGCCTCTGACCTGCTATACCACCTCTAGATTTTAAGTCTTTCCCATTTGTATTCTTTTGGTGCTTGTCATCGTGTAGACCTTAGAAGTTTCTTTAGAGAGGATGTTAGCTCATCTCCAGTAATTCAGTATGAAATAAGAGGTGATAAACAGATGAAATGAGGAACAAGTAATTCCACTTCAGGCTTAGGTATTGTGCTTCTTTATTTCAGTTCTATTCATCTTTTAAGATCAGCTACGTTCAAGGCCCCTTGCTAAAATCTGATGCCAAATATGTTCATTCATTGTTGTGCAGATATAAAAAAGTGATAAATGTATATTCTGACCATACAATTTATTAACATATAGGTAAACAGAAGACAATTTAAAATTTAATCAAAGTAAGAGATTTGAGGATTCAGCAATTTTTCCTCCTAATTGAGCACTTTTGAGAATAAAGGAGAATGCTGTTAATAAAAGTACATCATGACTAATCACTATAACACAGGACATGATTTCAAATGAAAACACAGTGGTTCAAAGGAATAAGTTGGCACCTCACTGTATTTTAAGGACCAGTAAAATAGTTGAGAAGGAAAAGGCCCAGTATTAAGTTTCTCATGTAGGCAAAGACTCTTTTGGATGCAATTTACTTTCTAAGTGCATTCTACAGTAACACACTTATTATACAATGTAACAAGACCCACGGTCTAGTGGTTCTAGTGGTTTCTAGACTCAGAGAGATCATCAAGGACACAAGGTTTTTCCCGTTTTTATTTTCCTCTTTTTCTTATTTATTATGCTGGCACTACAGAAGTCAAATCCTCATACCAAAGGAGGGAATATACATCATGTTCCTGTTTATTTCTCTTTGTAAAGGTGAGAAACATTACCAGAAGCACCATCATATTCATTTTCATTCTAATTTTTCAGAACTAGATTTTATGCCTGCCTCTATACCATTATTCAAAGAAGGAAGTAAGATTCCATGCTAGCCTATAATAATTATGCTTCCTCTGGCCCTACCACTCCGGAGCATGATGCTTCCTGATAGTTAAAAATATAAATCTAGGCTTTGTTATCAAAGAAGAAAGGGGTTGCTGCTGTGTAGACAACTGTACCAGTTAGCATTCTAGCAGGAAACAAATCATTCAATTATATTCCCCTCATTTTAGAATCAGTAACTACTACTGAGCAATTGTGACTTTCACCTGTCTTTTTGGATGCCATTTTGAGATTGTTAAATGTTCCCATATTTGTTGTTAAATAAATATTAAATATTTATTTTTTAGTTCTCAAATTTTCATTTGGTTCATTTCATTCCTTGTCAAAAATTTCTTACTTGTTTATTCATATGACGATTTACAAATTCTTGTGACCAGGTTGATGTCTACTTGGAAATTCTTACCTACTTGTTGCTTCATTTGAAGTATGTCCTGGTCAGTCTTTATTGATTTATTCTGCTTGAGTACATCTAGTAATTTTGTTTCATATCTTGATCATTGTGGATGCTATATTACAGAAATGCTACATTCTGTTATTTTCTCCTGATGAATTTTTGTGGACATTTTACTTATTTTTAGGTAACAAAACTCGGTGAATCAAAATGAAGATGATATTTATCTTGCTATTTGCATTGCAATTTTTGCTGAGTTTGATGAGGATATTTTGTCTTTTGAAATTACCTAGTACAGCTCAAAATCTTTTGGAATCACTTGAAAGCTAGATTACCCTCAGGTCTGACAAGAGAATCTTTGCTGTTGTGAGTTTAAATAGAACACCTATATATGGATTCATCACAATATGATGGCTATAATATATCATATTGCAGAGAGAGAGAGAGAGAGAGAGAGAGAGAGAGAGAGAGAGGTGTAGGAGGAGAAAAAGATGCAGAAGGAGAAAAGGAGGGGAGGAAGGAAGGGGAAGGGAAGAGAAGAACAAAGGAGAAAGGGAGACAGGAGGAGAGGAGAAGGAAGAAACAGTAGTAAGCAACAGATTCTTTATGGGAACAATTGGTAGCCCTGTTTCCAACTGGAAATCTAATAGTTAGGCTTTGTTCAGAAAATTTACATGAACATTCCACATTGATGAGAATCATAGTCTCCTATTTGGTTGTGCAAATGTGCAAGCTTTTGTAATATTTGAAATAAGTTTTATAATTCTTAAAACAGAAAAGACAAGAGTCATTCCCCCACTGAGAGTATAACATGCCTCAAGTCATTTCATATTTTCCAGTGAACTCAAGTAGCTGCTCAGGACTTTCCTTGTAGCTGCTGTAACTTTTTTTCCCATCAGGCTGTAGATGATAGAGTTTGACATTGCAATTCACAATCATAAGATAGCCTGATGATCTTATCAGATGTATTTGTGTTCTTTGACTGGACCTTCTTGTATATAAGAAGGCTAAACATAAAAAAATATAGCTACTGTGAGGTAGACTGAGCATGCATAAAAGACTTTCTGTCCTCAGAATTAATTCTCAGGCTGAAAGGATGAACACATTGGAAATAAAAATTAAGAGTAATTACCAATATAGCAATATCACTGTTATAATATGCACACTGATGGTGGTATCAGACCAGATGAGCTACAGAAAAGTTGGAACCTGACAGGTAAGATGATCAGTAACAATACCACGGAAAAGCAGCATCGTTGTCAGGACTGTTTCCTCTTGAACATTTAACACCTTGAACACAATGAGGGGTTACCTTGGTGAGTTGCAGAGGGTTGCATACTATCACAGACCATTACAACCTGGATGACACATTCAATGGAGCCCAACTAAAGGGAAACAAACATCTGCAAAGCACAGTCAACAAAGAAGATAGGTTTTCTTTCAGACAGAAACATAGCAAACATTGCAGGAATAGATGATGATGGATATCAAACGTCCAAGAATAAGAGATTTCCAATAAGTACACGGGAATGTGGAAGTGAGAATCCATACATTATGCTGATCATACTGAGGAAGGTATTTTCCAGTAGTATTATCATGTAAATGATGGGGAAGAACAAGAACAAAGTGAAGATGTGGGTACATGGAAAGTCCCCCATAAAGAATTCAGGTAGAGTAGAATGGTTCCTGATCTCCGTGTGTCTGCGTTACTTTTGTTGTATGAGGAAATGACTCAGGGAAACTTACATTTACAAGGTAGTTGTAAAAATTACTTTAGCTTGCATTATTTTGTTTGATTGTTAGAACAGCCCTGATAATCAGGAAGGGCATGTATTTAATTTTATTTAGTATGAAAATGAAGTTTAAGTTTCAGTACTTTGTAGGATCATACAGTAGCATAGGCAAGGCTAACAGTACATGCAAGAATTGCCTGTGATGTATCAAGCTTCTAGTAAAGTAACAGATAAGGACAATGCCATCACAAACTTACAATTCCATTATCACTGAATATTCCCATATCACTGAAATAAAAGATATTTACTAATGAAGCTAATTCTGTTTTAAAATAATGTATCATAGACCATCAGCAACATGTGATTTAGTTTATGTCTTTAGTAAGTTGTGTAACTTTTTTCAGTCTCAGTTACTTCATTGTAAAATGTAGGAAAGAAATAACTTTTTGACAAGTTCTATTAAGGCGTGTAAGGCACATCATAATACATAGCTGAGATATTTTATCTATAATTATGTTTTATTTTTATTATGATATTAAGTATTGACTGACTTGGAAAGAAGTTATGTTAATACATTGAAGATGATGATACTAAAATTGGGGGTTTTATCAGACTTTGAATAATTTCCCTTTTCATATGGGCATCTATTTGTTCTGTCAAGGATCCATCCAGGGTTAATCTGGAATCAACAGACTTATCTCCAGGATCTTTCAGAAATTAATCATTAAGTACTTTTTTGTACTCCCTCCATTACTATATGTCATCTTCACCACCTTGAAGTCCTGTGAATTCTGTGAGTTTTCTTTTCTCTTTTTATTTTTTTTATCACCAAACTGCTACATGCAGCTCTGCTTCCTGGCCACCACAATCTAAGAAGCTTTATTCTGCCACTCACTTCCAGAATGTTGTTTCTGCCTTAGAGCCACTCAACCATAGAAAGAATTCCATGAAATCACGACCCAAGTTAAGTTTTTTCTCCTTTGAGATGTAGAAGTTGGGTATTGGGCCTTAGTGATAAGAAAGCCCATGTAAGAGTTAAGCTAGGTTCTGCAGAAGCACCTAAGCTGGAAGTCTTACCAAACTAGAGAGTTTCCTAGAAAAAGATAATAACTGACAAGAAGAGAGCTTTCCAATTTGAGAGTATGTACAAATGTGTAAAGAAGAAAGAGTGCAGTGTTGGGAGGTAAACTAGAAGGAGCTCAGCATGGCTACTACAGAGATGGGGAGAAAAGAATACTAGAGTTTCTATACTGTAGGGACATAAGGGTGATAATATAATTGAGGATGACGCTTTTAGGAACTATATTAAATGGCAATAACACTGTTTTCCCTAGGAATATGTTGGTCTATTGGACTGGCTTTAAAAAAACTTGTGAATGTTATAAACCATTCTCCAGTAGCCTCTCCCTTAAAAGAGACATGAGATGGAGAAATAGAGAAATGGCATGAAAGAAAATACTGAGGGGTTAAACTAGGATTTTCATGAAAAGATAATTCAGTAATAATAGGTCTATTTTTTCACTGCCCTTATTTGTCCAATACATGAGGAAAATAACTTCACTTTCCCAGACCTTTTCTGAGTAGAGGAAAAAATCCACCCCATCTTCATTCCTTTCTCCTCAACACTTACTCTTCCAAGACATAAGTATGCTAAGTATGGTGGTCTTTTGTGACAGTAAAAACAGATTGCTTCTTTCCTCTTATCTCGTTATTGTCAACCTTTTACTTCAGAACAACTGTCTTCAAACAATGCAAAACTGCCTCAACTCATGTTTTAAGGAAACAAGTTGATACGCTGATATGGATAGAGACAGAAAAGACATTTAGGAAGAAGGAAATCTTTGCTAAGATACTAAAATGTGAGAGCATCTTCTCCTTTTTTCACTCTCTTCCCAAAGCATTTTCTGGGGCATAATTCACTAAGAGGAATAAAGGAATGGGGAAGACAAGAGGCTGCTCTCTTTGGCCAACCAGGAATCATGTCTGAGTATTCTCTAAAGCAGAAAAATAGGGCAAATGGTTGTAGGCTGACAGTAGGATAAGGGAGCGATTCCTGTTTCTGCAGCCTTAAACCAATGAAAATAATCTATTAAAGTAATACAACAAGGTAAAAATTATAACCTTGCATTAAAAAGTGTGCAGTCTTGCTTAGTTGTATTAAATAAATATGAAAGTAATAGAGCTCAGCTGAATAGAAACAGAGTAGGAACTAATGGAATGGTCACCTGTTTTTGAAAAAACAAGAAAGGTAATAATATTAATTTCCAACATAAAAACAGCGTAGAATTTTCAGAAGAGGAACTGTAAGAGGTACTGTAGTGTTAAGTGGGCTAACTCCAGAGCCAGGATATCAGTTATTAGATCCTGGTTCTGGCTGTGTGACCTTCAGCAAGACATCTCAGTTTTCCTTTACACTTTATCTATATCCTCTGCTATAAAGTGGAAACAAAAATAATTATGACCATGAACAGTAAATGAATAAATAAATATATATGTCTTCTAATAGTGTCAAGCACAGAGTAAATTCTCAATAAATATTAGCTATCATTTGTCTATGCACACTAATATCACTAGAATTTATTGAGAACTTTTTCCAGACACCATTTTAAACACAGTTACTATATTCATTGTCAGAAAGTTCCTTGCCATACAATAAAAATAATACTGAAAACCTGGCAATATATTTTTAAAGTATTAGCTACAAAGATATAGGGAAAAATAATTATCATTTGGTAGTACTTATTCAAATAATATTATTTGCCTAAGAGAACATACAATCCCAGGAAATCAGTGCTCTAGGTGGCCCTTCTGGGGCATTACTTCATCCAGTTTTCTTCTCAAATGAATGCTTTACAGCTTTGCACCCTTGAGCCTGTGAAGGGAAGGGTGTTGTTGATTCTTAAAAAGCAGAAAATACATCTTTTCTGTTGTCCTGGTGTGAAGTTCTTGGCTTCTTTTTAGTCTTTGTCTCTCTAACAACCAAGCTCTTCTCCCACATTGTGGGTTCCAGCTTTACTGGCACTTTCTTTCTAGCCAAAGTGAACTTTAAAAATCATCCATCTATGCTATTTGCTTTTGCTTTTCAGTGTAAACCTAGCTCAAAGCTGCCAAAAGTACTCATGCCACAGTATGAACATTGGGCTGCCTTGAAATTTCCTCTGCCAGATTAATTAGTACACCACTTTTAATCTCAAGTCTCCTGCAAAATCTCAGGACATACACAAAATATACACAAATTTTCCACCAGAGAATAACACACATGACCTGGAGTCCAACTAACAACAGAATCCTTATTTCCAACTGAAATTTCCTGAGTCACTATTATCTGCTTTTTTAAAAAATCAGTATTCTAATAATCTGAGCCCTGACCAAAATCTCCCATCAAGCTCAGTTTCTAGCATTCTAGGACTTATCCAACAGGCATCCCCAAATCTTTCCAAACTCCCCCCACAAACGTTCCAAAGATATCTGCACGACATGTTAGGGATGGTTCTGCAAACAACCCGATTTCCTGTCACCAAACATTGTCTTAGTTACTTTCTTCATCGTGGGGATGAAATACCCTAAACTCACAATTTAAAGGAGGAGAAGTTTATTTTGGCTCATGATATAGAAATTCCAGTCCGTGCTTGGCAGGCTCGAACATAGAAACCACATGGCACAGAAGCCTGGGTGGAGAAAAGCTGCTGGCTTCACAGTGGCCAGGAAGCAGAGTGATGAAGGGAGGAGCTGGGGAGGGCAATACACCCATCAGGTCATGGCCCTAGTGACCTGTGTCTTCCATGTGCCCCCATGATTCAGTCACCCTTCAAAATCTGTGCCTTTGAGTACATGTAGCTTTGGGTGGAAATATAGATATAAACCATAACACTCTTTGGACTAATTTTTTTACTTTTCTGAAAATTTAAAACCAGTTCAAAATTAAGTTTTAAAAACATCAAAAAAGATCAAAGTTTATCATTTATATTTTTTATTCTTTTATGAGGTGAATCTTTGTAACTAAATATTTCCTATTCAGTTCTTCATGTAAATCCTTGCTGCCTCTTTATGAGTCCCTCTTGGAACTTCAGTTTCAGTTTCTAAAAGAGGTTTTGGATACAAGTGAATTTATCACCATGTATCATTACTTTCCCCAGTATTTTGCCAATATATTTCTATCCAGATATTAAATTCATTATTGTTACATTTCCTCAAGCTAGTTAACATTTTAGCCATTCTCTTTTTGAGCTGTTACTGATGTGGAGCATTAAATAAAGAGTCCCATTGTTTTACAAACACTTAGTTTGATGTAATTCTGTTTGACTGTGTTTTATTTTTGTTTCCTGTGCTTTTTAGGATCTTATCCCAAACTCCTTGATTATGCCCATGTCATAAAATATTTCCTATGTTTTTTCTATGTTTTTCCCCCATATGCTTCATGGTTTCAGGCCTTACATTTAAGTCTTTAATTGATGTTGAATTGATATTTGTAACTGGTGAGACTTAAGGGTCCAGTTTCATTTTTATGCATGTGGATATACAATTTTCCAAGTCCAATTTATTGAAATGACTGTTCTCTCTTAGCACCTATGTCAAAAATCAGTTGGTTGTAGATGTGCATGTGTAAATTTACTTCTAGGCCAGTGGTAGCAAACTTGTGGCCCTAATGTTGCCACTGGCTGTTTGTTATCACTGAAAGCTCTAAAAGCTTCACTATTACTGTTACAGCCTCTCTATTTTTTTTCCATTGATCTGTATATTTTTATGTGAAGGTAGTGCTGTTTTGATTACTATGGCTTTTTGTTACATTTTAAAGTCAGTGTAGCAATTCCTGCTTTGATTTGCTTGTGGCTTTGACCACTTGAGATTTGACCACTTGAGATTTTTTTTTGTGGTATAAAAAGTTGATCTGATAGAAACTTGAGAATAGAATGGTGGTTGCCAGAAGCTGGGAAAAGTAGAAGGATTGGGAGAGGTTGATCATTGGGTATTAAGTTGTATAAGAGTAAAATATTCTAGTGTGCTACTGCACAGCAGGATGACAGTAGAAAATAAGGCACTATATATTTCAAAAAGTTGGCAGAAAAAGAATTTGAATATTTTTACTACAGAGAAATGTTTGAGGAGATAGATGTTTACTCTGATTTAAATGTTATAGAAAGTATGCATGTATTAAAATACCACATTGTACCCTATAAATATGTATAAGTTTTAATTTTATATTATCAGTTTAAAAATTAATTAAGAAAGAATCCCACCATTTCAGATTACTGTAAATTGATAATATTTGTCAATCTGTAGGGGCTTTTGTGTGTGTGTGTGTGTGTGTGTGTGTGATCACATTTGTCCTTTTACTGCTTCAATTTGGTAAGATTCCATTTGAATTCTAGTTAACTGATTCTAATTTCATGTTCCTATTCTGTTCATTATATCACAGACTAATTGGTATTTACTTTTTGTCTTTTATAATCTCTACAATCTATATAAAATCCATCTGTTAGAGAAATGGTACAAACAGGGCAAGAGGGTGATAATGTGATTTAAGAGAGAATCTTATCCTCAACAGAGTTAAAACATTAATCATGCTGTTGCTGTATTTTTGGTTAATATTAACAATTTAATAAACTTCAGTCTGAATAGACGTATAGTGTTCTTAGTCTATTAACTGAAAGTGTAAAACTCTTATTGAACTTCAAAGTGCTAAAACTAAACTTTCTGGAGCTACCGAAAACCAATATTTTATTCATCACAATTCAACAAAATAGCAATATTGTAAGTAATATTAGGAAACAGAAGAGATTTGAACAGAATTAAATATTTGTACTTAATTGCATTGTTAGTCTTCTGATAGATTGTAATGGATAGCTATACCAGCTTCCTGATAAATGAACAAGATACTGGCATTTGGATGGTATGTATCTCAGTGATGGAGAAGGAACAGTTTTTAGGGAATTTTAGCAGGGTATACTAGCCTCTCAAGTGAAAAGTAAAGACTTCCATATGTGAGATCTCAGCATGAGGCAGAGGAATATGAAAAGATAACTCAAGGCAAGTTGCACTTGGATTATAGACAATTATAGACAAAACCTAGGGTACGGACTTGTCATTCTTAAAGGCTGTTGTGTCTGTCAGGATACTAAAGTGGTTCATGGAATCTAGAGCACAATCAGGCATAATTCCTGGAGAGAGAATGAATTCAGTTAGTATTTACTGAATTGAATAAGGTCATCAAGAGCTGATAGACTAGGGTTTGAGAATGTTGAAGGGCAGTACTTAGTCTTGAGCCCCTGTGAGCTCATCATAATTGTTTCTTTCTGTCATTCTGGAAAGGGAGGCATGTTAGAGCTGTAAGCAATATTTATGTGGTGTCTGGGTGTAATGTTATAATTCTGTATTCACTAAAGTGCCTTAGGGAAATACACTATGTGATGGGCAGATTCACCCAAGGTTTTAGGAGCAGGTCTATGGGAAGTGATTTGAGCCCATAAGAATGGAATTAGTGGTCTTATAAAAGAAAAATTCCAGAGAGGCCTTTTGCCTTTTCTTTCATGGAGGTTATAGTGAGAGGTTGGTGTCTATCAGAAGGGAGCACTTCCCAGCTTCTGAACCTGCCAATACTTTGCTATTACCTTTCTCAGCCTCCAGAACTTCCAGGAACAAATTTCTGTTGTTTATAAATCATCCCGTTGTCAGCATTATGATAGCAGCACAAATGAACTAAGAAACTCAGTGTCTTATGCTCGTCATTTGAAAGTTCTGGAAAAAGTACTCTCTGGCAATATTAATATGAGTAGTACTTTCCTGAGGTCTGTGCCCAATACTCTCTCTCATGCACAGAGTGGCTGGAATGGCACTGATGGGTGGGATAACCCAGGCTTGGACTGAATTTCACATGCATGTTGCTTGTAGAAAGTTAGGGTTGCTAACTTAGCAAGTAAGACAGGACATTCCAGTTAAAATTGAATTATTTTTGTTTTTCCACTGGTCCTCTTTTCATTGTATTTTAACACTTAAGAGCATCGGCTTTTCAAGTTTGATTTTTTTTGGAAGCAAATACTGTATTTCATGGAACACGTCAGTTTTCTATGCTGTGTGTCTTACCCAATGACACTTTAAAAATTTCTGTTCTTTCTTTTTAATACTATGCATAATAATTTCAGTAGTTTCCATGCTGGAAGAATATTTTGAAACACATATGTAAAACAATTGAGTTCTTCAAGCATTAATATTGCTTGCACTAAGTAGTCATGGCAAGTGTAACAATTACTTCAAGTCAGAATTTGTTTTCTTTTTGAAAGTAAGTTCTGACTTCTTCGGTCAGAGGCTGTTGCATTATCTGCCACTAGCGCCATCCCAGTGTGCGTGGACCTGGTATGTTTGTTTTAACAGAGCAAATTCAATGCTTGTGTACATGGTTATATCTGTTTCTATGGGTCAGTGAGACTCCCATGATGCATATCAAATGTGAGAATCCAGCATTACATGTCAAAATAAAGTTGATTATAAATTAATTTATTAAGAACAAAGTATTGTTTTGAAGTAAATATCACAGATTTCTGCCATATGTCCCCAACAGCATTAGTCACTTCTAATTTCCATGTCTTGACTATTTTACCTGGGTAGCAGTCCTATATTGCTCTTCCCAGAAAGCGCAAGTCTAAAAGAATTATTGCTGTTTTGGTTTGCACAATTAAATTGCATTAGCAACTTCATTTTAATTGCTTCCTAGGGACTTCATCACAAAACTGCTAGAAAGTTTCTAAGTTTATCCCGTCCACACTGTGAACTTTAAATTGCTTTGGGGGTTAGAACTATCCTCAAAGCAGCAAACTTTTTAAGTTGCTTCGGTACTCCATTGACTTTTAAAGGCACTTTGACAGTTAAAAAGACTGTCAATAGTCTCTGCTTTCAATGGTACTGGAAAGGGATGTTATTTTGCCCCTGGTTAATTGTTTTTTTCTAATAGCAATGGTAAATACTTGATTTTTAATGACAACTGAGAAAGAAGTAGTTATTATTCAGGTAGAATTTATGAGATTAGCAATCTTATAAATGTAGGGTTTCTGGTGATGGCTTTTTGTTTGATGTGTGGTAGTGGGGATTGGATCCAGAACCTTCACACTAAGCTATTTCCCCCCAAGGATTTTTGAATTTGTCTTATTTTGAGACAAGGCCTAGCTCATTGAATAGCCCAAGCTATTCAAATTCCTCAGGATTCTAGAGAGCTAGATTCCTAGTTGGCATTTTAATGAAATATTCCAGTGTAATGGACATAAAAAATAATTATAGTAAATTGCTACATTGAAGAATTTTTAAGTGATGCACCTCTCCTTGTCATGGGTATTTCTGAATATCCATTGAGGAAGACCACCAGAGCAGTTGTTGGAGCAGAGGTAGCTGACTTCCCTGTAAGGAGGAGGTAATAGACATTTTCTCACACCTGGAGGTAAAGAGAATGTGCCCTTTTACTGAAATTTTAAAATTTGTATATTTATTTGTGACTTGATTTTAGATTGATACTTGAGGATTAAAGTTTTTCTGAGGCAAATTTATTACTCAGAAATAGGTTGTACTGAAAATTTATTTAAATATTTAAAAATTTATTTAAATTTATATAAATAGGTTGTACTGAAAATTTATTACTAGAAATAGGTTGTACTGAAAAAGACAAAGAAAAATCATTTTACCTAAAATGTTTTTATTTATTACAAATACTATTGCTAATGCTCTAGTTAATATTCTAGTTAATATTAATATATCCTGTTTATTTTTACTTTAAAGAGAACAAAACAAAATTTCAAAATTAGGTAATAGGAGGATAAAATGGTTAATACATTGAGTATTGTTATCTTTAAATTAGTTACTCAGAGTATAGATATGGGCATTTAATTATAAAAAAATATTAGCACAAATCTTTGTTTTCAATGAATTAAGAAATTCATAGTATAACTATCTTAACTATCATATATATATTTTACTTTTCCCTTCCTTCTTTTCTCCTTTTTCCCACCCCAGTTTTTGTTTCTTTTTAAACAATTTCTTCCCATTTTACAATAGTTATTGTACATTTTGGATCTTATTTACTTTTTCAGTTTCTCACACTGGGGAGATAATATGATGTTTGCATATAATATTAGGATATTTTAGATATTCATATTTTCTCCAAACTAAAAATAATCCAAAATTCTTTTTCTAAAAATATAACTTTTATAATTGTTCTTTTACCAAAAATATTCTTTTGAAGCTGAGATTAAACTGGCATTGGACCAGGACTTACATATACTTCTTTATTTTAATAATAGAGGAACAGTGATTTTTGTTAAGGATAGCACATTTATTGTGGAAAAAATTAGGTTATTTGTGATGGTTAAAATTGGTGGACAATGTTATTTCATACACTTTAGATTTTATTATGGAATTTCTGGTCAAAATTTTATGGCAACTTTGCATTAATTTCCACTTCATTATGGAATTTAGATAAATAGTTCTAACTCAGGTGCATCTATTCTTAACTTACTCTCTGACAAGGACATATATCTGAGCGCTAAAGCCTCATTCATGAGATCTGAAAGTCTAAGTGATCTTAAGTTAGAAGGCAGCAACATATTCTTGTGCTATTTATGTATCCAATTATAGGTTGTAATTGCCCATAAGGGAAGCCATTAAGAATGCAAAAAATGCTTACTGTCAGTACTCTAGCAGAGCTACATGCATTCCAGCCGCTACAGAATTCCTGTTGGTGAAAGAACATAATAACATGGGAAAGTCCAATCAGTCTTCCGTGACAGAATTTGTCCTGCTGGGACTTTCTGGCTACCCAGAGCTTGAGGCCATTTACTTTGTTCTGGTCCTGTGTATGTACCTGGTGATCCTGCTGGGAAACGGAGTGATCATCATTGTGAGTGTCTCTGACTCCCACTTGCACACCCCTATGTACTTTTTCCTCAGTAACTTATCATTCTTGGATATCTGCTATACTAGTTCTTCTATTCCCCTATTCCTCAGTAGTTTCTTAACTTCAAAGAAGACCATTTCCTTCTCTGGATGTGGAGTACAAATGTTTCTTTCATTTGCTATGGGAGCCACAGAGTGTGTCCTTCTAAGTATGATGGCCTTTGACCGCTATGTGGCCATCTGTAACCCTCTGAGATACCCCATCATCATGAGCAGGGCTTCCTACATTCCCATGGCTGCTGGGTCCTGGATTGCAGGAGGTGTCAATTCTGTGCTGCAGACTTCTCTTGCCATGCGGCTTCCTTTCTGTGGGGATAATGTCATTAATCATTTCACTTGTGAAATCTTGGCTGTCTTAAAATTGGCTTGTGCTGACATCTCCATAAATGTTATTAGCATGGCTGTTGCTAATATGATTTTTCTTGTGGGCCCAGTACTTTTCATTTTTGTTTCATATGTTTTCATTCTCTCCACCATCCTGAGAATTCCTTCTGCAGAGGGAAGACGCAAAGCCTTTTCTACCTGTTCTGCCCATTTAACAGTGGTTATTATATTCTATGGGACCATCCTCTTCATGTATGCTAAACCTAAGGCTAAGGACTCTTCTGGCGTAGACAAAGAACAACTCACAGACAAAATTATCTCCCTCTTCTATGGCGTGGTGACACCTATGCTCAACCCACTTATCTACAGTTTGAGGAACAAAGACGTGAAAGCAGCTGTGAAGAATATATTGTACAGGAAACGTTTTTTGGAGGAAACGTGAACGCCATTTTGTAAAAAAGATTTTTTTTTTCACTCTAAATGCAAGGCTAATTCTCACTTGAAGTTTCCAAAAGAAATGTAAGAGCTGGCAATAACCACTAATTCTTGAGATTCTTGTTTTTCTGTTTCTGTTATTTAAATGAAAGCGTAATATAGGGCTAACATTTTCCCTTCATGTCAGATTAAAGAGAGGAGAAAGACAAGTCGATTGTTAAGAAATTCTGATCCAAGCTGTGCTGTTCCTCATGGATAACAATTTATTTTAAACCTAGAATGTCGATTTCTGTAATCTTATGTAAAAGGAAACAACCTCTTATCTCCTATGTAAATTTTCTTGTCGCATTGTTCTTAACATCAAGTAGAAAGCATCTTATTAAGAATCTGAACGCTGTATAAACTCAACATTAAGTAATTCTTTTTACATATGTTTTGTCCATGTTTGCAAAACATATTGGTTACAAAACATATTGTTTACATTCTTTGTATAGAGTTGGTACAAGTATATAACACAGGGTAATTCCTCTTTACATTCTCTTCCCGTCCCCATCTTCGTCCCTCCCTCCATCTCTTGAGCCCTTTTCTATTTGATAAAGATATATCTTTCTACTTCTTATTCTCTACCCTTGATTTTGCTCTTTATTATAATTGCATTTCTCATGTAAGAGAAACTACATGATAAGCTTTTGTGCCTGATTTATTTCACTTAACATTATGGTCTCAAGGTGCATCGATTTTCCTACAAATGATTCAAGTTTATCTTTTTTATAGCAGAGTAATACTTCATTTTGTGTAAATACCACATTTTCTTTATCCATCTGTTTATGGACTTATAGGGTACTTCCAAGATTTGCCATTGTGAATTGTGCTACTGTAAACATGGATATGCATGTATCAATGTAATATGATCTTTAAAAACTCTGTCAGAATGAGACCTAGAAGGGGACTAGCTGGTTTAAATGGAATTTTTGATTTTTGAGAAATATTCTTACTAATATCCATAGTGGCTGTTCCTAATAGCAATGTAGAAGGATTTTTTACTCTGCAGTCTTGCCAGCATTTGTTATTATTCGATTTCTTGATAATGGCTTGATAATGGCCATTCTTTCCTGGGCATCTTGGTGTTGAAAACAAATTTGAATTTGTCTAAGGACCAGTGATTTTGAACATTTCTTCATATATTTATTGACCATTTTCTCTCACTCCTACTTTTCTTCCTCGTCCTCTTCTTCTTTATTTTCTTTTTCTATGAAATTTTTATTCATTTCAGTTGCCACTTTTTTGACTGGATTTTTTAATTTGGGGTTCTAACTGTATTTTTTTAAATGTATTCTATCTATTAATCTCTTTTATGAGACAGCATCTTGCTATCTAGGTTAGGCTGGCCTTAAACTCACTCTATGTCCCTGACTAGCCTCAAACTCACAGCAATCCTCCCTGCCTCAACCTCCCAAGTGCTGGGATTACAGGCATGTGTCACCTTGCAGAGCTTAGATATTAGTCTTCTGTCATAATTATAGCTGTAAAATTTTTTTCCCATTCTTTAAGTTGTCTTTTCACTGTTGATTTTTTTATTGTGCAAAAGTGTTTAATTTGATGCAATTCCATTTATTGATTTTTGCCATTTCCTGTGCAGAGTTCTATTCACAAATATAAATATTTCCTTGTCTATAAATATTTCAAGAGTTTTTGTATTTTCCCTTCCAGCAGGATATACATTTTTGTTTTAGCATTTAGTTCTTTGATCCAATTTGATTTTAGCTTAATGGTGAGGGGTATGGAACTAGATTCAATCTTCTGCATGTATATAGCTCATTTTCCCAGAATCATTTGTTCAAGAGGCTATCTGTTCTCCTCTGTATGTTTTTGCCCCTTTTCTGCGATGAGTGAACTTTGGGTTGTTTCTAGGTTCTCTTTTCTGTTGCATTGACCTCATGTCTGTTTTTGTGCCAGTATCATGCCATTTTTAATCACTGTAACTCTGTAATAAAATTTCAAGCTCAAAATTGTGATGCCTCTGGCTTTGCTCTTGTTACCGAGGATTGCTTTTGCTATTCTTGATATCTTTTGATTCCATAGAAAATTTAGGGTTTTTTCCCCTCCAGTTCTGTTAAGAATGCTGTTGGTACTATATTTTGATTGGAATTGCATTAAATATGTATAAGAATTTTAGAAGTATGGCCATCTTGAATACATTGGTTATGCCTATTCAGGAGATATCTTTCCATTTTCTGTTGCCTTTTTCAATCTCCTTTTTATGAATACTGCAGTTTCTATTATAGAGGTCTTTCATTCCTTTAGTTAGGTTATTTCATAAGTATTTAATTTTTCTTGGTGTTATTGTAAATGGTATCTTTTCCCCAACTTATTTCTTAGTTGGCTCATTATCAGCATATGGGAACACTATTGATTTTTGTTTGTTGATTTGTGTTCTGCTATGTTACTGAAATTGATTAATTCTAAGAGTCATTTGATGGATCTTTCTGGATCTTCCTTGTGCAAGATCATGTCAAGTGCAAATAATGATAATTTTACTTTTTCCTTTCCTATATGTATTCCTTTTATTTCTTTTTCTAACCCAATTGCTCTTGCTAATGCTTCAAATACTGTGTTGTACAGGAGCGGTGATAGTGGGAATTCTTATCTTTTTCCTGATTTTAGTGGGAATGCTTTAATATGATGTTAGCAGTAGGTTTCTCATGAATGGTTTTTATCAATTAAGTTTCTTCTTTATTTTCATCAGTGTTTTTATCATGAGAGGTTGTTGGATTTTGTCAAAGGCTTTTTCTGTATCTATTGATATGATTATGTGATTTTTGTCCTTGGTTCTGTTAATGTGATGTATTATCTGTTTATGTATCTATTAAAGGCTACTTCCCTGAGTTAGCACCAAATGGCTCCATATAAGTGCAAGGTTGTGAGTTCAATCCCCAGTACAAAAAAAAGAAAAAGAAGAAAAAAATATTTTGGCTCATATAAAAGTAACACAAGTCAATGTAGCCAGGATTTAATCCTATTCTCTGGTTTATATTTCTCATATTTATTTTGAGTAAGTTAAGTTAAATGCAAAGAGGTATTTCAAGAGGATAAGAGGAATTATGAGAAATTCTTAAAAAGCTAAAATTTTTTTTGTTGATTAATGATGTTGATATTTCTCTGAATAATTAAAATTTTGATTTTCAATCAAAGTTTTTTCAGCTTATGCTGAAAACTTCAGTTCTTCCAATACAAAGAAACATTTGTTCCAAATTGCAATATAACAGTGTTTTCTAAAACCATCTTCCAATAGTTTGAGTGATGTTAAAATTTGTTCTTAAAAATTGAATAAGAGTTTGTAATATGGTTTTGGGGACAAATGAAAAGCAGAAAGAGTGATATGTTAGACAACACTAGCACATATAGTTCATCGTCCACTTGAGGTCAAGTTTTTATGAAGGGAAAATATTTAGAATGAAGTTATTTATTGGTCCTGAGCCAGAGAGAGTTAGTGTGCCTTCTATTTTCTTGCCAATTGATTACCAGAGAATAGCATATAATGATAGCTTTTTGTCTTGTCCATCCTAGGTGACCTCTTCAATGTATTTTATTCAAACTTTTATATTCCTTGTTTATGCCTACATTTAAAGATAAGCTCATATTTTTCTAAAAGTGCTTGGAATTATAGAAGATGAACTAATATGTGAAGTCCACTTATTTATTTGAAATACTTGGATTTACAGTTTCAATTTTAATAAATTAATTCAACAGTTAATTACTGCCTACTCATCATAGTTAACTTGACACTGAGCCATGGTGGTGACCTTGAGCATATTTCAGAAGCTATCAAATGGTTATAGCATAAAAGTAAGCCACCATAGAGAGGTATAGAATAAGGCAGCCTAGAGGAGGGGCTAACTAACTCTAGGAAACACCAGATGGCTTTGCAGGGAATCTCAGAGCCTGTGTGTCTGTTATGATATTGCTAAAGTTTTACTAGAGAAGAAGGATTAATGTGTCAAACAGAGGAACGAGCATGTGCTATTATTATTCTGAGCTGTGAAAGAACATTAAAGGGCTGGGTAACAGAACCCAGTACATGCTAGGGGATAAGATGGGCATGAAAAGAAGGTGAAATCCATAGAAAGAAATAGAGATTGGGACAGGATAAGATCCATAGAGATCATTTTAAAAAGTGTGAATGAAAATGGCTTCATTTCAAATATTTGTTGTCTTAATGCCATAAATTTAGCTGTATTTTTTAGATCACTGATCCCTACATTTTTGTGAGGTCAGTCATTTAAAAAAATATGATTAATCTTGAAATTTCTGAAATTCTGTTTCTGCATGTAATCCTCCTTTCTTTTAAAAGTTCACCTCAAAATATGTCATCTTATTTTATTGATGAACTCAAAGATGTCAGTCTCTCATAGTTTCTTTCAGTACCATTATCTGCTTGTAGATTATTTCACCTGCCCCAGAACTTCAGGCTAGGATTGAACATGGGGGTGACCACTCTAGGGAATCAGTCAGTTGGTTTGTCTGAAGCAGTGTCTTTGGACATTGGCTTCACTCACATGAAGAGGATCATCCCATAAAACACAACCCGCTGTGTGCACTTAGCAGGTGGGAAAAGTTCTTTTGCGTCCTTCAGATAAATTGATTTCCATATGCTGTAGATGATGAAAATATAGAAAACAGGAAATTACTGGTGCAAAAATGAAAGCATTACATTTTGCAACAGTATTATGCACTCATCAAAAGAAGCACTGATGGACGCTCGCATCATTAAAGATAATATTTCAGATAGGAATCACAGTGATTTCTCGGTGGCCATATAGCAGTCATACACCATCACCATCAGGAGCATACATTTTGCAGACCTCATGGCACAGCAAAAAGGCAATTGTATAGTAAAACTGTGTGAGGAAGAACTTTTTCTCTGATAAAAAGTTTAGCATTATTATGAGGACAAAAGTAGATGTAATTCAGGTATTCTGAATGGAGGGGGAGGTATTGCCAGGGAATAAATACATAGGCAGGAGGAAGTAGGAAAGAATCAGAGTTAGGATGGTCTGCAGTCTAGATGCTATTCCCTGGAAGTGTTATCAGTTACATTACTAAGAAAATGACAAGGAGTTTTTGTTAACCTCTGGGTACTCAGAAATTTTCTCTTCTCAATCTTGGTCTAATTTTTCCCCTCAATTTTACTTTTCATACCTAGAGTAATTTAGAAAAGAAAATAACAAGTGAATTAAATGAGCAGTCACATATAGGTGAAGTAAAATATACTTGAAACAGGTTTACAACTATGCTAGCACTAGCTGGAGCAGTAGTAAAAGGAGAGAGATGAGTTTATGGAATTCTTCTACCTCATAAAGCAAATTAGCTGTATTTGTAGCTTATTAAATATTCAAATTTTTATATTTCACTTTAGAGATGCTTGAGATCCAACCCAAGGATGAACTATTTGCATTTTTAACAATTATCTGTTATTACTGATGCAGTTAACACAGACATTCCACTTTAAATTTTTGGATGTTTTAATATGTTCAACAAAGACTTGTTGCCTGCGACACTTGCTGTCCCACTAGACCACCTCGGAGGACCCAGGAACTGCAGCCATCAGTGCATACAGGGCTGTACTAGACCTAGGCCCCTGCTATGACCCCCAACATCTGGGCAGACCACCTCACAGGACCCAGAAACTCCTACCAGTGGCATGGATGGGTCAGGCCAGAACCAGGCTCTTCCCATGTCCCTACAGTCCTGGCCCCCCACTTCAGGACCTAAGAACTCCAGCCCATGATGTGTGCCCCCGTAGTCCCACTGCTGCCATCGGGGAACCCCCCACCTCCTGGACCTAGTATTGCTGTTGATCTTTGGCTCCCACTCCTCCCCTCAGAACCTTTAACTGCAGTGGATTAACCATGCAATATGGAGGGGAGACTCAGTAAGAAGAGCTCAGCAAGCTTCCATCAGTGAGGTGGACTAGAGTTTGCCACCTTCAGTGGGTTACCAGGAGCAATAGCAAAGCCCTCTCCAGAAGTAGACCATAGGCGAGGTTGGCAAGTGGGTGGATGAGTCCTTTCTCCACACAGAGAATATCAGGTAGGTTGAAGAAGGTGCCAATAAGGCCTCCCCTGACCAGAAGAAAATTTAGGGGGCCTGTGGGATGCCCAGAGACACAGTAAGGTCCCAGCCGAGACAAAAACTATAAACAGGGAAATCTGGTGACTCTGAACAACTTGAACACATAATAACAGCAGGAACTAGGGGTTGATTTCCATCAATACTCCTAGGCTTGTCAGCCTAAGAAGAACACAGGACTCCCCCAACAGGCCCTGCAGGGGGATTTCAAGTGACTGGCCCACCTCTTCACTGTGGGACCTAGCAATTGGACAAACACCAACCTTAGAGTAGGACCCCAAGATATACACTACCAACAGTTGACACTAGTGGAATTGAAGGATCAAATATTAACCTGAAAGTGGAAAATGGCAAAACAAAAAAGCAAAATGCAATCTCAAACATCTAGTCCACCAGGAGCAAGTATAGGAGACATTGAAATAGGGGACTTCAAAAGTAACACACCAGAAATCTCTGAAAACATAGCAAATGAAATAAAAAAGCCAACTCCTTGAGCCTATAGTGGAAATCAAACTAGAATTAATCTCTCGTGTAAAAACAGAAATAGCAATCTTAGTAAAGCAATTTCTCAGTGCAGCTAGAGAAGAAATAGATAAAAAAGTACAGGAGCATGAGAAACTGATTGAAACCTTGAAAGAACAATATAGAAAACAAGCAGAATTCATGAAACAAACTGAGACACCCAAAAAGCAAAAACTTCTATTGAAAGCTGGCAAAACTGTTTAAATGAAGCTGAGGATACAATTTTGGACCTTGCAGACAGGATCACAATTAGTAATCATGAAAGGATAGAACTTTTAAAAAGAACAAAACAGCATGAAATGACAATCCAGCAGCTTCAAGATGATACCAAGAGAAACAATATAAAACAAAAGGGAATCAGTGAAGATGTAGGAGTCAATGCAAATGACATAAAGAAAATATTCACAGAAATAACAGAAGAAAATTTCCAAAACATGGGGAAAAATCTGATATGCAGATAAGTGAGGCATATAGAACATGGAGCAATCACAACCAACATAAGTCTACACCAAGACATATAATAATTAAGATCCCAGACATGCAGCATAAAAACAGAATATGAAAAGCTGTTAGAGAAAAGATACAACTCACCTATCAGGGAAAGCCCATTAGAATCATAGCAGACTTTTCAGCACAAACCCTCAAGTCAAGATGAGCTTGGAGTGAGCTATTTCAAGCCCTGAAAGAAAACAGCTTTCAACCCAGACTGATGGGCCCTGCAAAACTTTCTTTCAAATTTAATGGAGAAACAAGATACTTCCATGACAAAGAGCAACTGAAGAAATTCATGTTCACCAAACCAATCCTAGAAAGAGTATTGAAAGACATATTAGATAGAGCTAAAAATGACCACAATCCCCAGAACAACAACAGAAAGAAACCACAAGGTAGGACAAGCAATAACACAAGGGGGAAAAGGAGAAAGCAAATAACTGGAACATAACACAGCAAAGTCAAACCAGTGCACGTCAGTTATATCCATCAATGTAAATCACCTCAATTCACCTATCAAAAGAAACAGGTTGACAGAATGGATCAAGAAACATGATCCCACAATATGCTGAAACATATGCAAGAAACACATCTGACCCAAAAGGAACCTCACAGATTAAAAGTCAAAGGATGGAAAGCAGTATTCTATGCAACAGGAATCCAGCAGGGGTAACTATTCTATTTGCAGTCAATGTGAATTTCAAACCTACAATAATTAAAAGAGATAAAGAAGGTCACGACATACTTGTTAGTGGAAAAATTCAAGAGGAAGAACTCTGTCTCTAGAATTATAAATACATATGCACCAAATACCCAACTATATAGGACAAATATTAATGGACATGGAAAACCAAATACACAAGAACACAGTTGTAGTAGAAGACATTAACACCCCATTATCACAAAGAGATAGATCAACTAGACAAAAAGTCAGCAAAGAAATAATAGAACTGAATCATACCTGTGAGCAAATGGGCTTAGTAGATGTTTACAGAGTATTCCACCCAAACATTCTTCTCAGCTGCACATGAGTCATTCTCCAAAATAGACAATATAATAATCCATAAAACATTCTTAAGTGAATGCAAATGGATTGAAATTATCCTGTGAACAATATCTGACCACAGGACACTGAAATTGGACATTAATGGCAAAAGAAGTTGCAAAACCTACATAATTATATGGAAATTAAATAACAACCTTCTGAACAACCAGTGGGTTACAGAGGAAATTAAAGAGGAAATAAAGTAATACTTACAACTCAATGAAAATATGGAAACAACATACTGTAATTTGTGGTATGCAATGAAAGTGGTCTTAAGAGGGAAATATAAACTGTCATATCAAGAACACTGAACAAGCACAAATAAACAACCTAATGCTACATCTTAAGCTTCTAGAAAAGGAAGAGTAAGTTAAACCCAAAGCTCATAGAAGAGAGGAAATTATAAAGCTCAGAGTAGAAATTACTGCAATTGAAACTCAAAAACAATACAAAGAATCAGTGAATCAAAAAGCTGGTTTTTTGAGAGAAAAAGAAAGAAAAAAAACCAAATTCACACAATAAGGACTGAGAAGGAAATTACCACAGATCCCATGCAAATTTAAAAGGTCATGAATACATACTTTGCAAACCTCTACTCAAATAGATTAGAAAACAGGAAAATGGGCAGATTTCTAGAAACTTATGAACTATGAAAGCTCATTCAAGAAGATAGAGCAATTTTGAATAATCCAATATCTGCTATTGAAATTGAAAACATAATAAAAAACTTACCAACAAAGAAAATCCCAGGTCCTGATGGATTCACAGCTGAATTCTACAAGAAATTTGGAGATGATTTGATGCCAATACTCCTTAAACTCTTCAATGAAATTGAAAAGGAAGCAATCCTCCCTACATCATTCCTGGAGGCAAGTGTCACTCTGATAACAAAACCAGAAAAAGACCCCACCAAAAAGGAAAACTATAGGCCAATCTCACTAATGAACATTGATGCAAAGATTCTCAATCAAATACTGGCAAATAGAATGCAGCAAATCTTCAAGATTATACATTACAACCAAGTGGGATTCATTCCAGGAATGTAAGGATGGTTTAACATATGCTAATCAATAAATGTAATACACCACATCAACAGAGCCAAAGACAAAATTCTCATGGGCATCTCAATAAATGCAGAAAAAGCTTTTGATGAAGTCCAACACATGTTCAAGACCAAAACCCTTCAGAAACTCAGATCACATGATGTGTACCTCAATCTCATAAAGGCCGTCTATGACAAACCAACAGCCAGCATTATACTAAATGGACAAAAACTGAAAGCTTTCACTCTAAAATCAGGAACAAGACAAGATGTCCACTATCACCCCCTATTCAATATAGTTTGGGAAATGTTAGCCGGGGCAATCAGAGAAGATAGAGAAATAAAAGGAATAAAGATAGGAAAAGAAGAAGTTAAATTATCGCTATTTGCAGATGACATGATACTCTATATAAAATACCCAAAAAACTCCATTAAAAGACTACTAGAGGTAATCAATTCAGAAGTGTAGCTCAATACAGAGTCAATGCTACAAAATCAGTAGCATTCCTGAACACAAAAAACTCACTGAGAGAGAAGTTATGGAAATATCATCCTTCACAAGCTCATCTAAAAAAAATGATATACTTAGGAATCAACCTAACTAACACTGTAAAAGATGCTGAAAATTATGCTATGCTAAAAAAGGAGATCGAAGAGGATATTAGAAAATGGAAGGATATTCCTTGCTCTTGGCTAGGAAGAACCAACATTGTGAAAATGGCCATACTCCCAAAACTGTTATACAGATTTAATGCAATCCCAATCAAAATACTATTAACATACCTCACAGATCTAGAAAAAAAACACTCCTAAAATTCATTTGGAAACAGAAGAAACTAGAATAGCAAAGGAAATTCTGGGCAAGAAAGGTAAGACAGGAGGCATCTCAACTCCTGACTTGAAACTATACTACAAAGCCACAGTTCAGCATGGTACTAGCAAAGAAATAGACCTAAGGATCAATGGAACAGAGTACAAGATGTAAACACAACAACAAAGACACTCAGCCACCCAATATTTGACAAAAGTGCTAAACATGTTCACTGGAAGAAGGATAGCCTCTTTAATAAATGGTGTTTGAAAAATTGGCTCTCCACATGCCAAAGACTGAAACTAGATCAATGCCTATCACCATGCACAAAACTAAAGTCTAAATGGATCATGGATTGAAATATCAAAACAGAAACACTTAATGTACTGGAAGATAAGGTAGGTAGAAATCTTGGAGTCATAGGGATAGGCAGAGAATTCATGAACAAAATGCAAACTGCACAGGAAACACTTCAAAGAGTTAGTAATTTGGATCTCATATTATTGAAAAGTTTCTTCACTTCAAAAGAAATCACCCACAGAGCAAAAAGAAAACCCACAGAGTGGGAAAGAATTATAGGCAGCAACCCCTCAGACAAAGGACTTATATTGAGAACATATAAATAATTGAAAATCATCAAGCCGCCCAAATTCAATGACCCTTTCCAAAAATGGGCATCTGAAATGAACACGCATTTCTCAGATCAAGATATATGAATGGCAAATAAATACATGAAGAAATGTTCACCATCACTGGTCATTAGAGAAATGCAAATTAAAACAGCATTGAGATTTCATCTCATTCTGGAAAGAATGGCTGCCATCAAGAAATCAACTGATGACAAATGTTGGCGAGGCTGTTGGTCGGAGTGTAGACTGGTGCAGCCACTATGGAAATCATGAGATTTCTCGGTAGACTAGGATTGGAAGTTCCGTTCAATCCAGCTATTGCCCTCCTGGATATTTTCCCAGAAATACTGAAAATGTCATGTCACAGTGATATATGTGCATCCACAAAGTTGCACAATTTGTGATAGCTAAATCTTGGAAACAACCAAAATGCCCATCAACCGCAGAGTGGATGAGAAAGATGTGGCATTTTTATACAGTGGAATACCACTTAGCTATAAAAAGGATGATCTTTGAGGCCTTCATATTAAAATTGAGGCAGCTTGAGACTAACCTCATTAGTGAAATAAATTAGAATCATATTTATAAATATCACATTGTGTCTCTAGTGTAAAAAGCAATAAGAACTAACCCAAAATGTGTAATTGCTATTGTAAAAAAGAGAGGAAAACAAACTGCTCTCTAAAGGATATAACTGCATGTATGTTTAAGTGTGTAAGATAGATAACTATATTACTAAGTTGTTTTTGGATCATTGAGAAGAACTATTTGCAGTTTCACTGTTTGAATGTCCACTTTGTAGGTTTTAATTTTGTAACTTGAACAACTATTTCTAAGATGACAGTATGTAATTTATCAACTAGTGATTTCTTAGTGTTCATTTTTTTGAAATTCTGTATTATTTCTACCCTTTTTTGTTTTGCTTTTTTTCTCTTTAAATAAAATTTAAAAGAAGAAGAAAACCAAAGACTTGTTTACTTGATTTCATGCTATGCCAGTCATTATACCATTGGTTAAGAGTTCATAGTTTTCAAACCCATTCACATAAAGTACGCATTTTGTCATCAATATAATTCTTTTTTTTTTTTTTTTTTGGTGCCAGGGATCGAACTCATGACCTTACGCTTGCCAGGCAGGCGCTTAAGCCACTGAGCTAAATCCCCAGCCCATCAATATAATTCTTGAAGGAAAATGAGATCTAGAGATAAGGTTTATATCAGATCAGTAATTGAGCGAGCTGCTATTCAAGTCTTTTGTTTTCTGACTTCAAATTTTATTTTATTTTATTTTTTGACTACACTTTATCATTATCCAAATAGTATGTAAGGTGGCTAAGGGCTGGAAATCAGACCTCCTGATAAATTATCCTCTCCAGGGAACTGTAAATTACAACTAAGAAAGGGGACCACTGATCTAGTGCAGTGCTTCTCAAACCTCATTACTTCAAGGAGTCACCTGGTGAATCTTTGTAGAAGATTCTGATGCCATAGGTCTGAGTGGGTGTTGATAACTCCATTTATTAACAGGTTACAGGCAAGCTTGCTCATCATAGGACATACCTGAGTATGTTCTCACAGGAAACCACCTCTCTGCAGTTTCTTTCTCTTTCTTTCTTTCTTTCTTTCTTTCTTTCTTTCTTTCTTTCTTTCTTTCTTTCTTTCTTTCTTTCCTTCTTTCTCAGTACCAGGATTGAACTCATGATGGCGTGCTTGCAAGGCAGGTGCTTATGCCACTGAGCTAAATCCCTAGCCCCTACATCTCAGCCCCTGAGCTAAATCTCCAGTTTTGTGGCACCATTGGTTCTTTAGTGTGAGATGGTAAGTAGTAGCTAATGTGAAAGAACATCCTGGTGCTAGTTGGAGGTGAGTGTTGGAGACCACTATGAAATGGCTCTGAGCAGGATTAAAATTTTACTAATTGGCTTTCTATGTTTATCTGTGAGTCTGTCCTAGGACTCAGCCCCTTGCCTGACGATGGGAGCTGATTCATAGTAGGTGAACCTCTATGAATCACTTGTCCTGGCTGAAGCCTGTAGTGGCCTGTGAGGCCAGAGATACCTCACAGGGCAAGATAAGGCCATAGCTGTGGACACTTGACTCCAACCCCAATTAACAAGATAGAGACTGCAGCTGCAGAAAATTACTCATGCAGTATCAATCCTACCAAAAATGTCAATTGGAGATAGGACAGGTCTCCTAATTTGGCATAATTTACTACTTGGAGAAGTCTTTGAAGTGACTCCCAAGGTCCTGCTCATTACCTGTGCTTTCCTCAGTTTTCCTACCTTTTGTCCTAATAAGGTGGGCCAATCCAGAGAAGCTTTAGTCTTAGCCCTCAGAGTCTTGAGCTTAACTAAAGGGTTTTGAGCCTCATGGAGCCCTAAAAAATCATATAATTTGTCGCATTTCATTTAACCTCCGCCATACACTTGTTTGGGAGACCTAGGTCAGGACCCCAAAACTGGTGCCCGAACAGGGACCTGAAATCCTTGGACTAGGAATTTTAGCCTAACCAAGTAAGTCCACCTGGAGTGGAAAGGTTTGGATACAGAGGAGGCCTTCACAGGACGAAAACTTCCCCAGGAACGCCTGGAAAGAAGAGAGGGAAGAAAAAGTGTGAGTCTTCCTGCTGTGAAAAGCCGTTTAATCAGGGAGTAAAATATGGGGCAAAAGGTTTCAGCCGAGGAGCAAAGGTATTTACAACTGCTTCAAAGCCTGCTTAAACACTCAGGGGCTCGTGTGCCAAAGAAAGACTTTAAAAACATGTTAAAAGAGGTAACCAAATATAATCCATGGTTTCCTCAAACAGGCACTACAGACATTGATATTTGGGAAAGAGTTGGGAAAAATCTTAAAAAGGCACACAAGGCAGGACAAATCATTTCCCGAGACGTTCTCAACTTGGAATCTGGTCTGTTCAGTTTTAAGTCCCTTAAAGAGATCACAGTCAATAGTCTCTGATTGGGACACAGAGGTAAAAAGAGAGCTCCCTGCTGAGGCACCTGCCACCAAAATAAAATCGTTAGAGGGATCATCTCAGCAGGAGCCGGAGCCTTTACAAAAAATATCTCTTAGGGCTCTATCCAGGAACTTACAGGTAGTGAGGGAAGAGGCAGCCGCAAAGGGAGCCAATAATACCCTCCCTACTTGCATCCCAGTTGGAATTGAAAGAGATGCTGATGCTCAGGAGTATTTTGTTCATAAGCCTTTTGAAATAAAACTGCTAAAAAAAATCTTAAATAAAGTATGGTTAATAATGGAGTCCAAAGTCCATTTACTGTGGGACTCTTACAAAACGTTTTGGATACATATCAACTGACACCTTATGATATCAAGCATTTGGCACAATCATGCCTGTCTCCTACTCAATTCCTTCATTTTGATGTAAAGTGAAAAACTCTTGTTTCGGAGCAGGCACATAAAAACGGGATGAATCCCAACCCACATCCAGCAATAAATGAGGAAATGCCTCTGGGACAGGGATATATGCAGCACTTGAGGAGCAGATCCGATGCCCTGAAGACCTGTTCCCACAATAGGCAGATTTAGTAAAAAAAAAGCATGGACAACTATTCCAGAGGATGGGACTCCAGTGATGTCCTTCTTACATATTCTGCAAGGACCCCAGGAACCCTTTACTCAATTTGTGGCAAAATTACAAGAAGCCATTTGCAGACAGGTATCAAACACAGAAGCTGTGAACATTTTAACTTTAAAATTAGCTTATGAAAATGCTAATGGGGATTGTAAACAGGCTTTAAATTCTGTAAAGTCAACTAATGATTTAACAACATATGTTCGAGCATGTCAGGACATTGGAACTGAGTCCTATAAGACAACAATGATGGCTCAAGTTATGGCTGGTTTTGCAAATGCAAAAAGGAGTAATATAAAATGTTTTAACTGTGGAAAAATGGGACACACTAGAAAAAATTGCAGAGTTCTTGGTAGATCTGAAAGGACAGAGGCTGCAGCTGCAGCACCTCAAGAGAAACGTGCCTCTGGTGGGGAGGACTCAGGTTCCAGCCTGGACTCTGTCCGGGATGCCAAAAAGGGAAGCATTGGGCCAAATATTGTCATTCTAAATTCCATAAGGATGGTACACTGTTGCCAAAAAAATAACGACATGAGGGTCTTTCCTCAGGGCAGCAAAACAATAGAGGAGGCATGGCCTGTGAGTCAAAATGTCAGTCAGGTTTACCCAGTGCAAACTTGCCAGCAAATTCAAGAACAACATCAGAGGTGGGTCCCTGGAGAGATGTTAACTCACTCACCAGGGGGACAAGCCAAAGCACTGGATTAGATCTACCTGCAGCTTGCAGAGTCACTCTCATTGGAGGTGACAAGCCCAACCCAATTCCCACAGGAATTTGGGGTCCCCCACCTGAAGGAACAGGTGGTCTTGTACTGGGAAAGGCTGATCTAAATTTAAAAGAAATAACTATTGTTCCTAGTGTGATTGATAGTGATTGTAGAGATGAAATACAAGCTCTTGCATTGTAGCAGGCAGCCGAGTTAGTCAAAATATTGTAGGCAGTGAGACAGGGCTAGGTCCTCAATAGAGCCAGTGCTGACACCTGGAAACTGCCCAGGAAGCTGATGCCTCCTGCTGTGGACCAGGCCTGAAGACAAAGGACCATACAAATGCACCCATATCCTGAGGATTGACACCCTAAATAGTTTCCATCTCCCTAGCAAAGAGTCACAGCTCCAAGAATGCCCCATTTGCTACGTGACTTGCTTTCCCATTTGTCCCTAATGTAATCAATTTTACCTGAACTATTGATCTTATTGGCTAACTATAGTTATGTCCCACCTTATGCCCATCTGCCTTGTGAGTTCCCAGTCTTCCCCTACCTTAAACCCATGGTTTTACTCTATAAAAGTCCCTAGAAAAGACAGAGTCTGGGGCAACCCGCTCGGGACCCCTTCTGTCTCTCTCCAGACAGAAGCTTTCTCTCAATAAAAAATATTCTACTCTTCACCTCTGTTGTTCCTAAAATTCATTCTTCAATTTTAGAGAACATGAACTCGGACATAGTAGGTCGGGAGTTTCATTCTCCTATATCACCATGTGCTATGTATCTCTGGGTTTTTGAACAGGGAGACTATGTGGTACAGTTGATTTTGTTACCTGTAGAGAACCCTCCTTTTGTTAAGTGTAGACAGCTCAAGAGGAAAGAAGACCCTCAGAGCAAGACTACAAAAAGAGAGATTTATTTTACACAGGAAGTGACTAAAAACAGGCCTATGTGTTTTATAAAATTTAATGGGAAATACCTTGAGGGTCTAATAGACACTGGTGCAGATGTGTCTGTAATTGCATCACAATAGTCTGCCATGTAGCTGACACAAGGGGCTCCTGCATCCCTTATCGGACTGGGAGCCCCTCAGCACGTTTTAAAGAGTGCCTCACCTTTGCCTTATGAAGGACCAGATCAACAAAAAGGTTTCTTTTTACCTTATGTGGCACCTATTTCAGTTAACTTGTGGGGAAGAGATTTGTTACAAAAGTGGAAATTAGTGCTGACTAGCAATTCTGATTTTAAAGCTGAACAAACAAGTTCCAATTTGGAAACTGAGCAAATAGATTCAGATCCTAAAATTAACAAAATGATGATTAAAATGGGATATCAGAAAGGCAAAGACTTGGGAAAAACTTACAAGGAATCAGGGAGCCTGTAAACATTACACCTAAAGATGACAGGCAAGGTATTGGATATCAGCGGGTTTTTTGACAAAGGCCATTGATACTTCTCCCCCCAAAACAGCTCTGCCTTTACAATGGAAAACTAAGGAGCCTGTCTGGGTAGATCAATGGCCCCTTAAAAAGGAGAAGCTAGTCCAGTTACACAAATTGCTTAAAGAACAATTGCAACTAGGACATTTAGAAAGTTCAGTTAGCTCTTGGAATATTCCTGTCTTTGTTATTCCAAAGAAGTTAGGCAAATGGAGGTTGTTACAAGATTTAAGAGCTGTAAATGCTTGCTTACTTTCTATGGGGGCGCTGCAGCCAGGACTGCCAGATCCAACTGCAGTTCCCATAGACTGGCCTCTCATCATAATTGATTTAGAAGACTGCTTTTTAAACATTCTTGTTTTTCCCACAGATGGACCAAGTTTTGGCTTTTCCATCCTTAATTTAAACTTTAAAAGATCAATACAGCTAATAATGTGGAAGCGAGGTTATGCTTGTGTCTTAACAGGTGAAAGATCCATGAGAAATATGCAGGCTCAATGGAAGACACAACCAATGCTGAGGACAGCCTTAGGTGATGGCTCCACCAACCTGGGCCTCCAGACACCTGCCAATCAGCCAGAAAATCGACCTCCAGCTCCCCTGAGAGACCAGGAGAGAAGACAAGTGATCCAGTGGAATGACACCCAAGCAACAATTCATGAGGCTAGAGACATTGTCACCAGAAGGGGAAGTCCACCAACCCTGAAAATCTTGTTGTCTTAGTGGCTCTGCTGACAGTATCTATATTTATGATGCCTGACTCCGGAGTGGAGTAATGGAGTTATGTTCCTGATCCAGCTGTTGTTACAAAAACAAAAGGGAGGAGATGTTGGAAACCACTATAAAATGGCTCTGAGCAGGATTTAAATTTTACTAATTGGCTTTCTATGTTTATCTGTGAGTCTGTCCTAGAACTCAGTCCCTTGCCTGGCGATGGGAGCTGATTCATAGTAAGTGAACCTCTGTGAATCACTGGTCCTGGCTGAGGCCTGTAGTGGCCTGTGAGGCCAGAGATACCTCAAAGGGTAAGATAAGGCCACAGCTGAGGACACTTGGCTCCAACCCAATTAACCAGATAGAGACTGCAAGCTGCAGAAATTACTCATGCAGTATCAATCCTACTACCATAAATGTCAATTGGAGATAGGACAGTTCTAAATTGGCATAATTTACTACTTGGAGAAGTCTTTGAAGTGACTCCCAAGGTCCTGCTCATTACCTGCGCTTTCCTCAGTTTTCCCGCCTTTTGTCCTAATAAAGTGGGCTGATCCAGAGAAGCTTTAGTCTTAGCCCTCAGGGTCTTGAGCTTAACTAAAGGGTTTTGAGCCTCCTGGAGCCCTAAAAATTCATATAATTTGTTGCATTTCATTCAACCTCCACTGTACACTTGTTTGGGAGATCGAGGATCTAGGTCAGGACCTGATAGGTGAGACTACTGTGTAGTCTTTCCTAGGCTTATGTGGTTTAGATTTTAGATGCAGAAGCAACCATATTATACACAGGAGAGTCGGCCTTCTATTTTTTTGTCCATGAAAGTCCTTTTTTTTTTTTTCACTCATTGAATTTACCAGTGGGTCCATAATTCTGAGGAAGGAATTTTTGGTTCAGCTTAAGAAACAGCTTTGTGTGGTGAGGAGTGGGAAACAAATAACTTCACTTTAAAACAATTTATGGCAGATATCATTCCTGTTTACAGTGAATGAGTCACAGAATATCATTTAAAAACAATTCTGCATCTTCATGGTATTCTGCCTGAGCAGCAAAATATATCCTCATAAATAATGATCCAATGGATAAGTCATAATTTAATATTTTCAAATAATGGTTCTTGTTATGATATAGGGCTTGCCTTTACTAGTCATTTGACAACACTGCTCCTGAAAGGAGAGTTTCTAATTAAATTGGTTCTGGATAGAACTTTCCTCTAATTCAATTTTCCTTAAGATAAGCAGGCTTAATAAATAAAGGATAAGGTGTGGATAGGCTCTAATGTGGTACTGTTTATGAGTAGAATTTAATTGACTATAGGCACACAATCACCAAGTTAGCTAGTAAAGTGCTATTAAGACACGAAGGCTGGTTGTAGCAGCACGTGTCTACACTTTCAGAAGCACTTGCTTGGAGGCCAGGGCAGGAGGATTCCAAGTTCAAGCCCAGCCCTTGCAGTTCGGTAACTTTGCAAGACCCTGTATCAAAAAGAGAGGAGGGAATGTCAATGCAGATCACTGTAAAGGCCTGGAGTACCACAAAACAATACAAGAAACCAAACAAACCTGAATTACTCCATAGCTTCTAGGTAATGGTCGAAAAGTTTAAAATTTTCTGAATTTGTTGTGAATTTTAAAATGCCACCCACATCTAAAATAGTATGCAAATTCTAAATTTCAGAACCAAATATAATTATTTTTAGATTATTCATATATTTAAACCCAATTTTCTTCTCTTACTAATTTAAAAAATATGAACTAAGTGACTTAATATATATAAAAGGTTTATAACAATGCCTGGAAATTTGTGTGCTATCATTATTGTTAATAACCAAGCATTGATGCAGCCCAGTGGATTCTGTCTGCCAATAAGAAATGACAGGATGAACAAAAAACTGCACAAAGTCATAAGCATATTTTAAGTAAGGTTCCCAGAATAATACAATAATAGATTGTGGATCATGTAAGATTGTCCCTAAGACTTCTGGCTGGTTATCTAAAATATGGCTACAGGTTTAATATAATTAAGTCTTTAGGGCATTATTCTTAAAATTTCCAAAAGTTTTGACCATGTTTCCCCTGAAGCAATTTAAAAGGATGGTTTAGAAAACTGTAGAAGTCCCTGAGAGCAAGAGGTATTTAAATTGCCTTCCCAAGTTGGAGGAAGATCCTTGGGAGAATTTCCCAGGCTGCACAGCAGAATAGTGTTTGCACATAAACTTCAAAAGCAAATGAAATGTGCCCATATTGTCAACCTGAATTATTCAGTATATGTCTTCTTCACTCAGTTTGGAAACATGTCGAACTGTAATAGACAGAAAAGTTTGAAATACTTTATTATCAGTATTTTCTGGATGAAATTTGGTGTGTTGTTGTCTCTCCCTAACAGTAAGCCCTTCTTTAGGTATTAATCAAACTCATGGAAAATTTTGTGGGATAATCTGAAAAAATAAGATCAAGGAGAAAGAATTCTGCTTTATTTTTTCTCCTAAAAGGTAAGTTAACTTTTCTTTTAGAGATAATTGCTGGAAACTTGTGAATAACTTTCAGGGAAACAAGTCATGTCTTGTGGAATGAAATATCTCTTGTCAGAGAAAGTATTTAAGGAATAGAAAATAAATAAGAGAATTGTCTTGCTGTGTGTGGTGGTCCACACCTGTAATCTCAGTACTTGGGAGGCTGAGGCAGGACTATTGCTGAGAGTTAGAGGCCAGCCTGGGCTACAAAGTGAGTTCAAGGTCAACCTGAACTGCATGGCAAAACCCTGTCTCAAAAATCCAAAACCAAAAAAGGTAATAATAATAATAACAATAATAATAATTGTTTTACCTATAGTTAGAAAACTGAGGAAAAAGGAATTGTGATGAAAAATATATTTGCAAATGTAAGGTAATCTGAGTATACAACAATGATGAGTATTTAGGTATATAATTTCTAACTGTAAACATTTATTTGATCAGAATATAGTATTTTGGTCCTTCCTTCATTACATGTGTCTGTATATTGAACAGAATATCATTTCTCTTTGATCCTACAATGTTGCTGCACAATTGTCAGCACATTTTCACTCTTGATCAGAATGTAAGTATGCTGTTTCTTGGTAAAGTTCTCATTTTGTAGCAATTTACCTTATAGCATGAGTTCAGTTTTATTTGGTTCAGTTTAGAAAATATTTGCCCAGCACTAACCATGGGTGGACAATATTTTACTGGCACTTCTACCTGGGCATGCTATTTGGAATAAAACTTGTTCTTGAACACAACTGTGAATACATCTTTTTTCTTTGAAAGAAGAGAGTAAAGAAAAGCAATGATTTGTGATCAACAGAAATAATTTTGACTTATGTTTGTGTATTTGGAGGATTGTTTTATATATTTTAAAACTTCCTTTTCTTTTTAGTAAAGCAGTTCTGTGGTAACTTTAGATGTGACACATGTGAGACCCAAACATAATTTAGATTTTAGATGAATGAGTGAAATAGCCTTCATTAAAAAATATCAAATTCTAAGTTCCTTGTAGGAAACTACAATCAATTTCTGTAATAATAGTTTAATGCTTTTCACTGCAAGATGAATTGACTTTGGTAGAACGTGTGTCCACCTTCAGTAATAGATGTGATAAAATATTAGGTTGAATTGGTTCTGAGTGGTGAAGTTATACTATACTCTTACAGGAAGGTGATGATGCTGGGAAATGTAAAAACTCAAAAGAGAAATCAGTAGAAGATGAAAGAAACCAAAATAGTGCTTACCATATGCTACGTGGTTTACATGCATAACCTTGTTTCTTTTATCAGAAATCTCGTAACAAGGTTGTTAAACTGTCCGTGCTATAGTTGAGGAAACTGAGACTCAGAGAAGTAAATTGCTCAAAGCCACATATCTAGTAACCAGCCAACACAGAATTGAAATGTGTGCTTTTTTCTATTAGGCAGAATGAACCTGCCCACATAATAAGTTGTAGGGTGTAATGGTTAGAAAAATGATTCTAACAGTGAGATGGTTTCTCAGCCATCATTTACCTGGGAATTGGCATCTTTTTGGCTTGATTTATAACACAGCATTAAGAAAGCAAATCTAAGATTGAGATCAAATAACTGCATGGTCAGCATACAAATCAATCCAGAGTATAACCAGTGAAATTATGAGAAATAACGGTAAAATGTGATGAGACATAAATACCCTAACAATGGCCAAAGGCCTATCTGGGAGTTCAAAGATGGCTAAAATAAGTCTAAAAGATTCAATTCAAGCCTGCAACTTGTGTCAAGTTTTGTGAATAAGGGTAAATGACCTAAGCGCCTGCTTATTTCCAGTAACTACTTTTGCATTGTGAATTATTTAGACCACCTTCAGTGGATTTTGTGTCCATGAATAAGAATATTACTGGAAATGTGTATGTCTGGGTGGGGTTGGGGGTGGTGAGGAAGAGATTGTTCCTGATGAAAAATTGAAAGAGAGGGCAGAGATTTGAGGAAGATCTTTGGAGTCAACATGTACAATTTTGACATCTGAATGAATATTTCCATGAGGAATCACTCAAAGGGAGAAGTGTCAAAGAACGGCTGTTTTGGAAAATATCTCTTTAGTCACAGGCTGTCTTTCAGATCCCTTTCAATGAAACTTAAGTAGAAATCAATTAAAAGCCATTTGCTTTAGGGAATGAGAAGACAAGATACAGACTGGGAAACGAAATATGCAACTCCCATATATGACAAAGGACTCATCTAGAATATATGAAGAACTCTGAACAAAAGGCCTATGGGTGTAGCTCAGTGTGAATGTTCTGGGTTCAATCCCTAATATTACAAAAAAAAGGCAAAAGATATAAACATACACTTCACTAAAGAAAATATAAGAATGACAAAATTACATGGAAAGCCATTAGGGAAATGTAAATTAAAACTATGATAAACTACCTCTCTCTATCTATTAAAATCCATTTCAAAATTGTTGACAATACTAGGATTTTATGAGGATGAAAGCAGCTGGAACTTTTATATACTGTTGGTTGAAATGCAAAATTGATAGAGCCACTTGGGAAAATTATCTTAATTACAAATTTAAACATTCACTTTTCAAATGGTTTTTATACCACCACTGGATCTTAATCATAGAAAAATGACCACTTATGTCTAAAAACATGGGTACAAATGCCTATAGCAACTCTTTTCATGACTGACCCAATCTGGAGAAAATCCAGCATTCCTTAAAAGATGAATGAAAAACAGTTGTCATACATCAATGCAGTGAAATACAATTCAGCAATAAAAACTTGAATGAATCTTTGAGAATTTATGCTGAGTGAAAGAATCTCAGTTTGGTTTCATTTGTTTGTATGACATTCTGGAAAAATAAAATTATAGAGACAAAACACACTGGTGGTTATTAGAGTTTGTGAGTAGGTGGAAGAGAGAACTAAGAACAGGTTGATGTGAAGGATTTTTGGAAGATACAGAAAAGGTTTGGGAAATGGTAGTTATTTGGATCTATACATATTTTAAAATTCTTGGAGCTGAACATTAAAAAGACAAAAAACCCATTCACATTATGATATTTAAACGTAAGATGATTTCAAAATAAGATCATTTTTTCTCTGCCTCACAAAGGAATTTGTATTTTAACAAGTCTAGATTATTGGACTTTATATAGATTGGAGCTATTTTTTGAATAATCAGGCACTGAATAGGACAGGGTTCATTTCTGACCATTCTTCCTTCAGATTTACCCGCTTCTTTTAATGCTTATTGTATTATTGTGGAGATAATCCCAATCTTCCTTTCTGTTGTATACCTGATATAAAGAATCCTGTATTACTTATATGGTTTACAGAAAGATCTCAGATAAGTAAGAGCCACAAAAAGTGAGCTTCAGTTTTAGCCAGATTGTATGAATTTAGGTTTAACTCTCTTACTTTAAATTTCCTTATCTTTACAATGTTAATATTGTAGTATATAAAAATGTAACATGTGAAAACAACTTCACCAAGTTCCTAAGCCAGGATGAGGGTCAGTACATTAACTTCATTCAGACTTCTCTCCTGCATTTCTTCTTTCTTTCTTTCTCCTCTGTTTTATTTCACTTCTTTCCTCTTACTGGGTTAATTGCAAATTTTTGTATGTATGCAATGGTATATACAGACGTTGTTTTAAATTTTTTTAAAAAAAATTCTTGCAGGTAAAAGAGAAAGAGTAAAATGGAATGGAAAAACCAAACCATTCTGGTGGAATTTATGCTGAAGGGGCTTTCTGATCACCCCAGGCTTGAGCTGCTCTTCTTAGTGCTCATTTTTAATAATGTATGTAATCATCCTTCTGGGCAATGGCTCCCTCATTGCAGTCGGCATTCTGGACTCTCACCTGCACACTCCTATGTACTTCTTTCTAGGGAACCTTTCCTCCTTGGACATCTGCTACACGACCGCCTCTATTCCTTTTATACTGGTGAGTTTCCTCTCCCAGAAAAAGACCATTTCCTTTTCTGGTTGCGTGCTGCAGATGTTTCTTGGCTTGGCCATGGGGACCACAGAATGTGTGCTCCTGGGCGTGATGGCTTTTGACCGCTATGTGGCCATCTGCAACCCTCTGAGATAGTCCATCATCGTGAACAAGTTTTCCTACGTCCCCATGGCAGCTGGGTCCTGGTTTTCAGGGTTTGTTGATTCTGCAGTGCAAACTGCATTGGTGATGCAATTGCCTTTCTGCAGAAATAACGCCATTGATTATTTTCTTTGTGAAATTCTGGCTGTCATGAAGATGGCTTGTGTTGACATCTCAGATGATGAATTTATAATGCTTATTGCTATGATATTATTTACTTTGATGCCACTGCTCCTGATTGCCATTTCTTACTCAATAATTGTTCACAGCTTCCTCAAGATAAGCTCTTCTGAGGGAGAAGCAAAGCCTTCTCCACCTACTCAGCCCATCTGACCGTAGTGATAATATTCTACAGGACTATTCTCTTCATGTACATGAAACCCAAGTCTAAGGACACACATGATTCAGAAAACTTGAATGCTACTGACAAGCTTAAATCCATGTTCTATGTGGTGATGACTCCCATGATGAACCCTTTAATCTACAGTCTTAGAAACAAGGATGTGAAGGAGGTTCTTAAAAGCCTCTGAAACAAGAGGATCTTTAGCTAATGATGAGAAAAGATTTTGGACTGTGAACAAATTGGACGTTGTCAAAACATGAAGATTATGTTGGGATTTTGATTACATTTATTCTTTCCTTGCCTTTTTATGAATTATGTTACCATTTTAATAATCATAGATAGCATTTGAGTATTGTTACATGTTAATAAAGGATTTTCGAGCTAGATTTAATGGGATAAGAAAAAAATGAGGCAACATAACAGGGAGAGATGGCCACTTTTAACATTTTGAACAGAATCTTCATATCCTTTATTTTTTGCAGTATTGGAGTTGAGCATTATGTGCCTTTTTCTGTTGACTCTTTTGCATGGGTAACATTATTTCCTAGGCCACAACTCATTATATCTTTCAAAATACAAAATGCTTTTGGTTATGGAAATCACAGCAAAACAGAACAAAACCTAAAATAATTCACTCACTTTCCACTGGAGAACCTTTTGTTTCAGTTTTACATTAATCTCCAAATTGTATAAAGCCATTAAATGCCATGTATTATTTCAAAATTTAAAATTCTTTTTTGTAACACTCTAAGGAAGAGTGGAACTATAGAAGGTATAAATAAATAGGGCTTAAGGAAGGAAGGTTACACAAGCAAGATGTTCTTGTTTTATATATTATATTTGTTTTCAGCTCACATGTTAGTATTAGTGTAATGCAAATGCAAGATTAAAAATGAGCATGAAAATTAGCGTGCTGCTTCAGGTAATAGTATGGATAAATACCGAGTTGTATGGAAACTCATGTCTATTCCCATTTAGAAGACACTAGATTTCTTTGACAGCCTGAGAAAATTCCAGTACTTTCCCAGATCTTAAGACTATGTTCAAGTCCTTGGTTTTTAGTGAGGATGCCTGTATCCATGTATTCTGTCTTTTACTAACTAGCTTTGAGGTCTTAGTGATCCGCGGGAGAACAAAATTGGCTGTCAGAGAAGAGATGATGGCATTATTTTGCTTTTCCTTGGATTTTTTCCTCAGCATGTTTTTTTTTACTTTAACTGAAGAATACTTCTGATTTCCTGCCTAACACAAGGAAGATTATGTCTATAGTCTAAGAAATATATTTAGCTGAATAAATTTTATATTGATGGATCAGTAAGATCAATGTATGCTGGGTACAAGCATTTTATACAGACAAAGGTTAAATGTTTGTGGATTATTTGGGCATGTTCACTCATTTTACCTTTTCAAACTTACTTTCAAATATCTGTGAAGGAAATATGAAAAAGTTCCAGATTATATTTAATCACAAATGCTTCTGTTATAGTTATTTACAGATTAAGTCTGATGGTAAAGGGTGAGACTATCAATAAATCAGCCTCACATGCTAACAAAAAAGGTATTAATTCCCATATACCAGCTCATAAGAGGGATTTTTTTCCCTTAAGAATTTCAGGAATCAGGTATTTTATTTTTTGAACCATGGGCCATTTGGATACTCAGACATTAATACTGCTTTCTTCCCAGTTTAAATCCAATCATTTTGATAAACTACCTGGCATGATTGAGCTAGGTAGATTTTGATAGGAAATTAAAGCAAGAAAAAGAATGAAAGCACATATATTTCCTCATGGGAGATCAAAAGGATTTTTCTCACATAAGATCAAGGTCTGAAGAAAAAAACAGTCATTTCCCCCATCTTTACGTGTTCATGAGTTCAAATTTGCTGGGCAAATACAGTGTCATGATTGATTTTTTAAAATCACAATACTGATTAAAATGTATTATTTTAACACCTGAATTGCCAGATGTTTTTCCATTCAGAAATTTATTTTGAAAGCTCACAGAGGATGATTTGGTGGTTAATAGCGACAGTTTTTTCTAGCTTGTGTGCATAGGCACATATACTTCAATGGTTCACCAAGTATTTGTCAGCATCTCTGCGTATCTGTTCCTGTGTGATCTACCATATTGCAAAATCTGCAGGGCAGATTTCTCTAGATTCTCCCTCTTCTCTACTCCTGCTGAGCTCAATGTAGAACATAATACATAAAATATCACTTAATATACATTTTAAACCCACAAATGGGAAAACTACATGAAAAGAGGCACAACAGCGGAGAAACACATCCATTTATAATTTACTTTAGTCCTCAAAGAACTTTATGGTTAGAAATTAACCAGAGATGTCACAGAAAATCCAAAATTAGATTTTTTTCACCAACACATTATTGTGCTTTTGTGTCTGATCAGTTTCCAAATACTCTAAGCCTAAGAACTTTGACTTTTCATGGTCCTGGGGCTTCTGAAATGGGCACTTAAAATGAAAGTGTAAGAATGTATTGCCAATCAGTAATTCACATCCATCATAGCACTAAAATTTTATGACATGGACCATAGTGTTACTAATTTGCAGATGAGACTGCAAAACCTCATTAACATAATGCTATTTTTTCTGGACCACTCTCTACTTTTCCAGGTTTCTACTCACCACATCTGATACCAGTACTTCTTAGCAGCATATCTAAAACTATCAACATGTCTCCACAAATGATGCTTAATTACCTCTTATTCATGTGAATTAATTCTTAACTCAGGGGAAACCTGAGATTAGTTGGGATGTGAGGAGGAGAGAGTTGACATTAGCACTAATCATCCAGAAAACTAGAAACTCAAAAGGTTTTTCTTATTTCCGTGGAGACAATATGTTACAAAAATGGACTGTTTTTCACATTATGAGATATAATCACACCCTTGAAATTATGTGTTCTAGTAAATCTTGTACTTTAAAATAATATTTTTCATCCTTTTGTCAAAATCACTTCTTCATTAGGGTGAGATTCCATGCTGTTTGGTTTCATGCATCTGGAATTTTCTGAGAATGTATCATTATTCATTAGTTTTTCATTCACTTAAGGAATCTTTATTGTACATCTACTGAGTGCTGGGAACTGTGCAAGCTACCAGGTGCACAGTCATCAGTAAATGAAGGGAAAGAGGGAAATGGAGAGATAGATAAATAGCATGTGTATACTTACTTCCAGTAAGTGTGAGACACCCTTCAGGGAAGTCCAGATGTAAAACAACTACGTGCACCGTTCCATATGTCTTCAGCTCTTCTCTTGGTATTATTTTGACCTATAAAACACTCTGTTCCCTATTTCAAAAAAATAAAGCTAGAACAAAATCAATCAAACACTAACTTTGCTAGCCTCAGTCTAGGTATGACTTATTTTCCTGCTGCTTTTAACTAAGCTACTTGAAGTGAAAGCTAACACTGCTATCCACTTTTTAACCTCATTCATTCTGCAACTCAATACAAAGTGACTCTGGACAGTGCTGGTATTAAGACATTCACTGTCAAATTTGACACATCATTTTTGGGCTTCATCTGACTTAATCCATCTGTAGCATTTTATACCTTTTTGGGATCACAACTACATTTAATTTGCTTACATATGTAGGTAAAATGCCAATAGTCATATAGGGTTATTGTAAAGTAATCAGATACTACAAAATGTACAAAATATGAATTCAAATATGGACATATTTTTATATAACATTTATCTATAATTTCTAAGTAAATTGTACAAATAAAGTTAGTATTTACTAAATGAATATAAATGAATATTCAGAGGGTATACACATTTAATAAATATTTTAAACTATTACATATTTAATATTTACTTTTCTGAAACTGGCCCTTTCACTCAAAACATATAATCCTCTTTACAAGATGTTAATACTCTATATGTACACTGATATTTTAAAAAAATGATAGTTATTTCACTGTATAGATGTATCAACGTTTTTAAGAGTTTATGGAAGTAACAAGTTTATGTATAATCTACTTTCAGTCTTTATGAGACTCCCAATCATCCACCCCCTCCAAACTCATAAGGGGAAACTAAAGTTCACATAGAAATTCAAGAAACCCAGAATAAACAAAAATTTTTAAAAATTGTAAAACATTAAATTTAGAAGTTGGATATTTTCTGATTTAAAAGGTAACTTACTACAAAGCTAACTAATCAAGAAAGTGTGATACTGATACACAGACAAACATGCAAAATAGTGGGATGAATTCTTTTTTGCTCTTATGGTAAAATGGAGTATTAAGCCTCCTATGATTAGATCTTCAGAACTTTTCTTCTAAAATTTAAAAAGTACTGTATGTATTTTGTCATTAAGGCAATTTAATTGTTCATGGTAGTTTAGATCATTAAGAGCAGAATATTAAACTGTTTCCTAAAGCCTAAAGCAGATCTTTAGGAATTTGTGATTTTCTACAATGGGACAATATTTCAAACCAAGCTCAGGAGCAAATTTAATTTGCTCCATTCCTAAAACCTATTGTTAGATAGTAGTTTCTTTCCGATTTTTAAACTAAAGCGATATGATGATAATTTATCTGAGTTGAGATTTAAGATATTTTATCCTAGAAATCATGTCCACATGCTGCGTTTCTGTACATATCGTCTAGTCAATGAATTTCCATGACAAAATGATTATTCACTGGTGGCTGCCTTTTTGTAGGTTCAGCTACTAAGGATGAGCCACGAAGACTGAATGCAAAATAAAGATAAAATAAGTTATTATTTTCACAACCCACAAAAAGAGCAGCTTCTGATTTAGAGGTAACACTTCTAGGAAAAATGAGAACTATATTAACTATAAGCAAGATTTCGACTAGTTAATGGTTTAAATCTGTCAAGTTGGAAATGGAGTTTTTCCTCCTAGAGGAAAGACTATTTACAATGTGTTTATTCATTAGGATGTAGTGGGGTGGGAGAGCTGTAAAACCAGAAGTGTAGTTCTGTGTGCACTTGGCAACTGTGCAACAAAGGATTTTGCTCAGCAGGTTTGAATTACTATGTATGTATGTATATGTATATATGTATGTGCATATAATTTTTGAGACAAGGTTTTGCTATGTAGTTTAGACTAGTATTGAGCTCACTATGTAGCCCAGGCTCACCTTGAACTCAGGGTGATTCTCCTGCCTCAGGCTCCTGGGTGCTGGAATTAGAGGTGTTGACCACCACGTCTGGCTTTTTTTTTTTTTGTCCGTTTGTAAGTTATGAGTGTGTTACAAAGCATTTGTGCACTCTGCCACATGCACTAGCAAACAACCTCAATACACAGTAGACAGAAGACTGGTGTTTAGTGTAGAATTCATAACAAACAACTCAATGCCTGCCAGTTCCCTCCCAATAACTCAGTTTCATTTGGTTTGGTCAAGAGCTAAGCAGCTGAACTATTTGAGGCCTCTCAAATAGAAATACCATAAGTAGAACATTTTGACAAATTTGGAAAAAATTTTAAAACCTGAATATAATCATCTAGAATCTGAAAAAAGACATTTTGCCAATGCAACACACAGAAAAAAAAAACCTGCTTGGCTATTATGCTTTTGTGCTTGTAAAATTCATTATGAATTTTTGCTCTCCTGTTAGGAGGTTATAACTGTAAAAGTGAGTGACATTTTTATGTAAAGCAACTTTAAAAAATATTAAAATAGTCTCACTCATAAAGACTAGCCATGTGTTTCAAGACCAGGAGCCGAAAAGATTTATTAAAATTTAATTTTTTAATGGAATGAATTTGACATAATGTAGATTTCTGGTGGAATTTTTCCTTTCTCCCCTCCTCTCCTAATTTGTTGATGTCTGAAGAATTGGCAGAACTGTGATAGAATGTATTAGGATTTCTTTGAAAGATGAAAACAGTATCATTTTTCAGCACGCAGTGTGTATGATCCGAGTATACTTCCAAGCTGCAAGTGCCTAACCTTAAGGAGAGACAATGATGACCAATTAAGAGATGCAAAAGGATTATTAATAGAAGAAAGAGCCATAACAGAGGCATGAAGAAAACTATTAGCAATGGGAGCCATTATTGTGCTGATTGAATTACATATGCTATTTCATTTAACCTTGTAGGCACTATTTTTATTTTACTTCCAGGGAAGTGATCAGACACACATCATAGTTACCTATTAAATAAAAGAAACATGTTTAAATAAAGCATACCCCTAAGGGAGCATGGAGGTCCCTGATAAAACAACGATTTTTTTGCAGAGATTTTTATAGGTACATATATAATCCTTGTTATTCAAAAAGCTTCACATGTATATAGTACATTTTTAGGCCTCTTGTAGTTTATTCCTTAATCCAGAAAGCCTGAAAACTTTAGAAAGTGCTGTAGACTGTTAAGAATGACAATAAGAGAAAGTTAGAATAGGGAGATCGGGTTGGTTTTGTAGTGATCCTGAGGAGACTAGGTCCTGAAATTGAGAATGAACTGGGGATGAAAAGCAAAATAACTCACAAAGTTATAAGAAAAAGGATTCTGTAAGAAAAGCACTTTGGACTTGAAAATAGAAGAACAGTAATATTTTTGTTCCAGGAACTTTTCTAGATCATAAAATCATTAAAAAATTTCATGGGAAGGAAATTACATGGAATTGAAGGATAGACCTTAAATCAGGTCAAAGAATTGCAAAAGTTGCCATGAGACAGAAGGAGATGAGCCTACACACGTTCATACATAAATTATTTTTGAGTGTTAAGAATTTTAGTGTATTTTAAGTATCTATTAGTCCTCAGCAATTTTCACTTAGTGTGTATGTGTACACTAGTCACTTTCTTGGCACTGGGACAAAATACCTGGCACCCACAAATTAGAATAGGTGTAAAACACACAGTTTATCTGTGGTTAAGCTGCTATCAAATCTAGCAGAATGCTTAATCAGTTAATATCCATAATTACTGAAGAGCAAAGGTATGTTCATTTTTCAAATTTTGGAACCAGCCAGACGAGATCTTTTCTTATTATTAAGATTGGTGCAAATAGTATCTCAAAGCAGTTTCTCATCCCCAGAAATAAGCATAGCTTAATCCCAAGTACATTTGTTTATCTTAAGCTTTCAAGTAAACACTGTGGTGGGAGTTCCTATTACAAATTTTAATGAGTTATATTATTTCTAAAGAAGGCAGACTGTGAAGAGTAAAGATTCTGGAGAGAAAAGCTCATTTAAAGGAAAAATATATTCTGTGTCTCTTCCACTTGATTCTTTTTAAAAAAAATTTATTTAAAGAGAAAAAAAACAGAATAAAGGGTAATAACAATACAGAATTTCAAGGAAAAAAGGAAAAGCACAAAAAAAATCACTATGAAATCATTACTTGATAAATTACATACTGACATCTTGGAAATAGTTGTTCAAATTACAAATTTAAAACATGCAAAGTAGACATTCAAACAGTGGGACTGTTAATGGTTGTGCTCCACGATCTAACAAAAACAGTAATATGGTCATCCATTTGACACACTTAAACATACATGCAATTATATCAAAAGGGTAAAATTAAACACAACAATACAGAACAAAGCAGATCACAAGAAAGCAATGTAAGAGACACAAATTTTAAACAATTGGAGATATTCACTCTGTATCATATTAACTCTTGTTTTCTTATAAATAGTTGTTCATATCATCACATACAGAGAATTCACATGAAACAACATAGTATGGAACTGATCTGAACAGGATGAGGAAGGCATTTTAGGTCTTCAAGACCAGACAATAGGGAAACCAAGAATGGCTGTCATAGTGTCTCTCAATCTCCTCAAAACAGCTTTCCATACCTTCATGTGTGTTAAACTTAAACAAAACAAAACAAGCTAAAACCACGAACAAAGAATGATAGTATTGCTGGATTTCACATCATGACATTATGGAATCAGCACTGGGTACTGTAGTGTCTGTTTTTCTTCAAAGTAGTTGTTAATTTCATCATGCATTATATAATTGGTTCTCATAAACTGTTTATAAGCTCTACATATGCATGAGTTTCTATATGTATATCTATCCTTTCTGTATTAGAGGGAAAAACATAGCAAGACAAAACAAAACAATTCTTAGAAAAGCATGAAGCAAACAAGTCATACAAAACCACAATACAAGGTGATCTCAGCAATATATAACAACATTAATAAAAATGAAGCATTGGAGACATTATAAGACTTTAAAAGCAGGTAATAATCAAACCAGAGTGGGTATCTTAGTGAATCTTGTCATCCTCAGTGTAGTTGCCTATACTCTTAGACTTGATACTATCAATCAATCATAACAGATTTGAATAAAATCAGTCAATACAAAACAGCAATCTAACAAACCAGATTCAAATAAGATCAGTCATAATAAGACAGTATGAATTATACAGGGCTTTAGATTAAGTTGATAGGAAATTAAGGATGATTACCATAACATGTCCTACTATTTTGGGGATAGCTGATTGTGCCCTCAAATCTAGTGTAAGCAGACAAACTGAAACAGTATATAATTCATCTAAGCAGAGTGGTGAGAATAATGTAGATTTTAAATCTTGTTACTCTATTAACAATATCCCCTGCCTTCCTTTTTTAGACAATTCCTCCCCTTTCACACCCATAGGGTGCACTGCTTATTTTGGATCCCACCAAACCCCTCAGTTTTTAGATTGAAGGGAGCAACCTGCTATTTATCCTAACTGGTTCTGAACCTTCTGATTCCTGGGCTTGATCTCGATTTGTATTCCTTTACCTATAAAAGCCTCAAGATTTTCCTTCATTATAGCTGAGTATTCTCTACTACACAAAAGTATTTTCAACCTATCTGCAGGTGCTAGTCTAGTTACCTTTATTTCTCTCTGGTTCCCTGTCACATAGAGTATTGTTTTCTCATATTTGACTTTCTGGAGCATTCAAGCTAGGGGTTTCTGCCCTCTCCAGTCCACTGTCAGAGACTGAAGTGCAGGCAGGGGCAGTGTATGCTGCCTCCTCCTTTCCGGGCCTGTCAACCTTCATGGGCCTTCACTGTGTCAGCGTGTGCTGTGCTTAGGGAATTGGTTTCAGATGACCCACTGGGTCCCGGCCAGGAGCGCGGCCCAGGCCAAGCAGATCCCACCAATCTGCTCCACGAGGGGAGCAACCAACTGAACCTGCATCCTTAGGGAGTTAGGGCCGTCCTGCCCAACTCCAACGTGTCATCCAGTTGGTCACCCCTTTCCCATGAGAGGGTCTTATTCCCAGCACTCACCACAGGGGGCTGCTCAAGCCAGTTGTGTTGGCGCAGGTTCAAATGCTCAGGTCAATCTCAGGCACAAATTCAGGTGGCTCGGCAAGAGCGCCGTACTCACCAATCTTAGCTTCTCTAATGGTAGCCCTGGGACTTCTTGTTTGAGCAGCTCCTTTCCCTTCAGTTTCTTCCTGGGTTGAGAGAATCCATCTCCCTCTGTTTGGGTCTCTCCAGGGTGTTCTATTCTGGTATCTGAGCTGTCTCTCTCAGAGAGGCTCAGTATTCTGCTACCTACTGGTCCGCCATCTTTTTCTCCTTCCATTTGCTGATTCTTAATCACTACCTACGGATAGGATAAGAAACCAGATGGGGGCTGCTTCTAAGAAGGAGAAATGTGAGATTAGATTTTGGCAATGTCACAGACCTTAAAAGACAAAACTTGGGTTTTGGCCCTGCTAAGATGTCCTGCTGTTAGGTGGCCAGCTCCCTGAATTGAAGCAGGGGCTGGGGTAATGATCCCCCTAGCTGCTGATTTTCCTATTCAGTATAAGGCTTCTGCTAATTCTAAGGCTAGTCAGAGTAAGAGGTCATGAAGTTCAGCAAAAGTGACTAAAAATATGAGGTGAGATCTTGACAGCCGATAATGATTATGGAAGGAAAATTTGGAGTAGAGAACTCATGAAACAGAAATTCCCTGATAAAATCTTCAGGGTCACAGTTTGGGAGCATGGAAGGGAAATATCTAAAAAAGAAAAGAGCTAAACTAGGTTTAAGATAAGGCTTACAAGGTTTGAAATGCAGCTAAATTATTGCAATCTGTCTTTGATACAAGGTGGTCTCTCCTCTATGTTTATGCAAGATAGTGAATACTCTTTCGACAAATAAACATTTCTCAGAGACTACATTTTTTTTAATTCTCAAATTTGCAATGTAACAAAAATTACAAGGAATACTGAGAGACAAAGATAATTAAAAATATCCTTGGCTGATAACATAAATAAGTGCTGTCAGACACAGACTCTAAAATAACTGATGTTAATGTATCTTTGTACATAGATAATCAGATGGGTAGACTATAACCAGAGCACTAGAAATTATATTAAATGAAATTGAAATTGTATAACTGAAAAATATAATGACCATAATTAAAAACCAAATAGGTAGATTTCATAGAGGATTAGGTTGAAGAATGCTTAGCAAGTTGGAGGTAGCTTCATACAAAATACACGTGGTAATACATGAAAAGAAAAAAAAGGGAGGAAAATCACATTGCAAGAACTATATGTGACATGGTGAAGAGTCTAGCATGTGTGTGACTGCATACTCAGAGGGAGATAAAATGACTAATACTCAAAATTACGAATGAGATCAAGAATTACTGGTGACAAGGTTAAATAAAAAGCAAGCCACATAGAAGCATTTCATTAGAAAATCTTAAAAAACACCAGGAAAGAGAAACTATGAAATGCATTGAAAAGAAAAAAGTAAGCACATATTTTTTTAAAGAAGCAACAATGAAACATAAAGGTAATTTCTTAGTAAGAAAAATGGATATCAGAATATAAAATAGAGTGTATTTAAAGTGTGGAAAGAAAATAATTGCCAACTAATAAGTATGTAATCAATATATAATATTCTTAAAAATTAAAATATTTCTTGATCTACTCAAAATTCCCTGACCACTTGCACACAGAACTCATCTGTAGCAAACTTGCCTTGAAAGAAATTCTAAAGGGGTAACGATTCGTGGTGACAGAAAATAACCTCAAATAGAAATAAATAGTTCAAAATGGTAAGGTCAGGGATGGGTATATCTGTGGATCAGTCTTAATGGACATCAAGTGTAACAATACTCATGATTGTAGATTTTAAATTACAGATATAATTAATACTTATAAAAGTGGTAACAAAAACAGAAATTTTTAAATACAGTTAATAGCCTGATTTTTATGGAATGGTATAAAAGAATATTTTGTAGAAACTTATATATCAGAGATACATATTTTTCCTTCTCAGTTTAGCACTCCTCTACTCAAATTTAAAAGAAAATTACTGGAGCAATGATGCACTGCTCCAAAGAAAGCAAGAAAAGACAAGCAAAGGGTAACCCAGAACATGTGGTACTAAGAGAAAATAACAAGCAAGGTGTTAGATAAAACACATATATCAGTATTTAGAACAAACAAGATAAAAATCATATGTTTTTCCATATTTTGAACATTGCTTCTTGGCTCTAGTGCAGAGCTCTCAGTTTAATGGCACAGATCCTTCACCCTGCTGGCATAGACTTTCTAGCTTCCTTCGCTGACCTTTGGGCCTTCCCAGCACATATTCGTGAAACCAACTTGCATAAGTCATTGTTGTGGGCTCTAGGCCTTCAGTTGGACTCGTGGGAGGCATTATTATGGGCTCTTGGTCTGCAGCCAAACTCAAGCAGGATATTGCCACGTGATCCGGGCCCCTGGCTGGGATTCTCTGAGTTGTTAGTGTTTGGACAGATTTCCTGCACTTTCCTTGTATTTGACTCCTTAGGTGACCATATAAATAATACTATAAATTATATGTCCTGTATACAATTGTTTTCCTTGCAATCACTGACTACAACAAAGACCATCAAAATATACAGTGAAAATTAGTAAATGCTGAAATATATAAATATTAACACTTGTAAAGTTCTAACAAAAATAGATTTAAAAGACTAGAAATCAAGACAATTTATTGAGGTGCAGTTAGTAAGACAGTGTTGGTACAAGAGTTAATAGGTCAGTGGAATGGAATAAGTGGCCCCAGACACACCCGTTCCTAAATTATCATTTATGTCAAAAATGACATTGCAGTGCAGCAAGGATTAACCGTGTTCGGTCAAATATCATCCACATGGTAAACAGTAAATCTTGACCTTTGCTTTTATCTTTTTCCAAAGGTTAATTTCAAATTGATTGTGGATCTCATTATAAAAATGGTGAAAATATAAAGGCCTCTAGACTTATCAGAATATTATCCTATGGATAAAAATGTTATAAACTAATGAATAAAATTGTGGTGTTTTGAGAAGGATAAAGGTGCAGTCATTATTGGATAGGCAATGAAAATATCTAATATAGATCAGATTTACATTGCTGCAATGATGTATCATAATAAATAACCAGAAACTCTCAGTAGCATACAATCATAATGATTTTTGAGATTAAATTTCACCTGAGCCAGAGTTAGACAATGTTAATATGGTTAAATTCTATTTCAAATCAACTGTGAGCAGACCCTGTTTATTATTTGGGGAGTCAGTTACTTTTATGGTGGTTGGTTCATTGCTGGCTGACTTAGTGTGGCCTTGGCTGTGGCCACTGGGGTAACTTAATTCTGCTCAATCTGTATTGTATCCTCTGTTTGGTTTTCAACACTCTCTTATCACAGTGATCTCCCCCCCCCACTACTGTTACCAAAATCCTTGTTGGGTATTAATGGAGTATTGGTATCCTCAACATGTACCTCACACTAGGATGTTGTGCCAGGGAGCAAATATATGAAGTTTTTTTGTGAAAAATATGACCACATATATTATAATCCATTGGCCATTTTGAGGGTTGTTTGAAAGGAAGCTAAAGTTTCCTACCCCTTACTCACTAGCAATTTTGAGGGCTAGTGAAAAGATCTGAAGTAGACTATGCTTTCCTTCCTCCTCAAAGAGTAAAGTTGTCAGTATCCTTCAAGAATAGTTCATCCAATTGACGTATTTTTCTCAACAAATGCTTATTAGAGAAAATTGTACACTGTAATTTTTGGCTTATCTAACCCAAATGACCTCTTCAATATATTTTATTAATGTTTTTTGACTTGTATTTTTCCTGTGTTTAAAGGTTAGTCAATATTTCAGCAAAAAGCTTTCAGCACTGTGTCTTGGTGAATGGAATAATACAGAAATTTTAGTACTCTTATCTACTTAGATTAGGCCTGGTTCTTGGAGTGTTTTATTAATATAACTTTTAAATTAATTGCTTTGACTATTTAAAATTACTTTACACTGAATTTTATACAATAAAGAGTGAGCCAAGGGAGGATTTCAGAAACCAACAAATGATGATAGCATGGAAGGAAAACTGCTGAAGTGGAGCTAAAATCTGGGTAGCACAGAGCGGGAAATAACTAACCTGAGGAATTCTGGATGGAGTTGCACAGGACAACACTTGATCTGTGTTTTATGAAAACATTAGCATTTCTTTAGAGAAGGAGAAATACAAAAAATGCAATGAAAACAGCATGTGCTATGGTCATTATGTGTGAAATAATGTAGGTGGCTAAGCATGTAATAAATGAAGCATAACACATGCAAGGGATGTGGGGAAACAGGAACAGTCAAAGAAATATGGTGGTGTGGAGAGAAGAGGCAAGATGGCGGACTGGTAGGTAGCAGGAGAGAGACCCTCTCTGAGAGAGACAGCTCAAATGCCAGAATAAAACACCCTGGAGAGACCCAAACAGAGAGAGATAGACTCTCACAACCCAGAAAGAAACTAAAGCACAAAAACCCGCTCGAATATGAGGTCCTGGGGCTACTATTAGTGAAGATAAGATCAGTGAGCACAGCGCCCTCCTCAAGCCGCCTGAATTCTGCCCGACCTGAACAAGTGATCCGCGCTGAAGCGACTGGCTTGAGCCGCTGGAGCGCGGAGCTGAACAGCCCAGTGTGCAGCTCTCCGGGACCGGCACTGCACACGACCCACCCAGAGGCACCGTGAATTCCCACCGCAGCAGTGCTGAAGTCGGAGGTCGGGCAGTCCAGCAGTTCTCGGGGATGCGGTGAGTGATGGGAATAAGACCATCCCACGGGAAAGGGGAAACCGACTAGACGACATGTTGGATTTGGGCAGGACAGCCCTAACTTCATAAGGAAGTGGCTTCAGCTGGTTACTCCCCTCGCCGAGCGGATTGGTGGAATCTGCTTGGACTAGGCCACGCCCCTGGCGGGGACCCAGTTACTTCCCTGAGATCAATGCACACTGATGCAGTGAAGGCCTGTAAAGGTTGACTGGCCCAAAAGGGAGGAGCTAGCGCACACTGCCCCTGGGTGAACTCTAATCTCTGATAACCTATTGAAGAGGGCTAAAGCTCCTAGCCTGCGCCCTCTAGAGGAGCCTTAAACAACAAGAAAAGGGTCTGGGAATTACCTTGAACACTTGTATGGAAGGAACCAAAAACATGACGAAAGGGAGAAATAAGAAAACACTCCCAGCCCACAACCCTGAGAACATTGATCCACGAGAGGTAAATACAAAAGAGACTGAGGGCAGCAAAAATGCAGCATCAAACACAGTGTTAGTGGACATAAAGAGATATATTCAAGACCTCATAAGCGGGACCAAAACTGAAATATTAATTCAAATTAAACAAGAGATAAGTAGATTAATAAAAGAAGGGCTGGGTACCTCTCAAGACACAGACAGAAGAATAGAGGAACACAAATGGAGAGAAAAATTTAATGAAGAATTCAGAAAAAACCTAGAATTTATGAAGCAGATTCAAAGGGATTATCAGGAAACTAAAGACTC
>PVJX010005367.1:0-86057 GCA_004027295.1 Dolichotis patagonum
ATGTTCTTCACCGGCATTTTAACTTTGAATACTGACTTTATATATGTATTTCCTAAGCAATGTGACAATCAAAAATGCCAGAATTTAATTTCTTTAAGTGACCTTAGATAAAATGTAAGTTACACATGTTGGGAAACTTTGAATAATATGATATACATACTTGACTGAAATGCCTTTCTTCAGCAAAAACAGGAACAAAATATCACCCTCTAGTGACCCAGAATTTACAGGAGTCCAGTGATCTTTTAAGACTAAAACATCCTCTATTTTTAGTGGAAAAAGTAAGAATACCAGAGCATGTTTAATACAAAAACAGGATTAATAGTTGCTTAATTACCTAAACTGACAAAACATTTTTGTTGAAAAATTTATCTATTAAAGTCATAATAATAATAGAGGGTATGGGGAATTTGCTAATTTAAATTACTGAATTATGTTAGTTGTTTGTGACAAGCTAGCACACTATAAATAAATTCATTCGTGTTAATCTACCACTCCATAGATAATATATAAGTTTATTTGTTAAGAGAACATTTTAGCCGGATTTCCTCATTGTAGAAAATGAAATTATTTTCAATATATCTGAATCAAATATAACACATATAACAAGCTTTCTACTTGTACAGAAAAGGAACATAAGCAACATAAACTACATTTGAACAAGAAACTATACTTTCTAGTTAATTACCTCTTTATTTACTCAAAAATTTTAAATCTTAAGAAAAATTATCTTCAAACTGTAAAATAATTTGACTTACAAGGTTTTTAATAATGAAAACCGTCAAGATCAAATTTATATTGACTTTATTAGCACTAAAATTGAATATTAAATGTTAGAAATGACAATGCTCTTGAGATCACAAATATATGTTGATGAAAATATAAATGGGTTTTCTTCATTTCTTTTTATATAGCAGGTTCTACTTGCCAATAGAAACATTGTGAGTGTAAATTTGTAGTGAATAAAATTTATTCTGATTCTTGCTAACATGATTATGGCCAACAGATCATAGTTAATATGATTCTAAAAATACAGATAATTTAAAAAATGAAAATAGTGGCATAAAACAAACTTACTATTTGACCAATTTTCCCAATATCTCCTTGGTCTCCTACTTCTCCCTGTTAACAAGGACAAGGAATTCCAAAAATTAATTATTTTTCAACAAAATTACCCTTATCAATCTTCTATTTTTATTTTTATGTAATTATTTAGTCATATGGAAAAATGTAAAGGAAATCTCAGTGAGTCAATACTCTGTCATAGTATTTCTGTGAAATATGGCTTCTCCTACATTTGCATTTAAATAATAACTGATTTTCTTAAGTTACATTGTCTTACTCATTACTTTTAGTCACTTTATAAATGCTTTTATAAATAACATTTTTTAAAAATAGAATATTTATTTTATTTGTACTCTCTAAAAGAGCAGAGTGGCAGGTACTGTGAAAGATGTTAAGAAAAAAATAAAGTCCTTAAAAAAATACAACCCTTGTCCAAGACAGATGCCCTGTTTGCACAATAGAAAACACGCCCGCCCCAGGTAAGTACTAAAGGGCGACGTGGGGCAAGCACCTTGGGAGCTGAAGTCATGTGTTTGTAGGCTATGGAGCTCTGAAAACCTAAAGACTTTCACTACTCATTTGGTAGTGAACTTGACCTCATTTGCATTTTTTTTTTTTTTTTGCACTAATGCCTAATCTGGTTCAAGAGAAACCATTTATGGTCTTGATTTATTTTAAATAATCTGAGCACTCTTTCATTTCACTGCAGAAATATTTGTGTATTTGACTTTGGTGTGCTATCCTAGTAGACAACTGGTAGTGTTTTATAAAATATAGTATGTGCTTTATTACTTTTCAACTATTAATGACTTCAAATAATGAGTTATGAAATAGTATATGAGTTGGGCTCTGATAAATAAGGAATACTTGCAAAAGCGATAGGAAAAGGCCATTTTTAGTGGTGGGAAATGGCCCGTGCAAAGATACGCACTAATGAAAGAAGATTAAGTTCAGAGTAGAACATACACTGAATATACAATTAGTTTACAGAAATTGGAGATTACACCATCAATTTCTTTTTGAAAGGTAAGACCTGTAATGAATACCATCATAGTCAATAATGACATAGGGCTCTGAGTATGAACTGGTTTGAATTGAAATCTAAGTGTAAAAATCACATCATACTTTGAAACCTTTGTGCAAGATAAGGATACAAAGTATCCCATTAATAATTTACTATGTGTTACATGTTGAAAGAATATTTTCATACCTTGGATTAAATATGGGGTATGAACAAAATATATGGTGAATATTTGTTTAAATCTTAAAAATTATAGTGAAAAAAGATTTTTCCCTCTGAATATGATGCCTCTTGCTTCAAACACACTTATCCTATTGTTTTTGCCGCTTTTTGAAGCAGTTCCTAGAAGTCTTTTGTCATGCATGTCCAGTTGTGTAGTGGCTGCCTTGTGAATTAAAATTCAGATGAATCAAATTCAATGAATCAACTTTCAAAATGCTTACCTGTCATGGTCATTTTAACTTTGGAGAAGAGCCAGAGTCACAACCCTGTGCCAGATCCAGTGAATAAGATGGATGAAGACACACTACAACGTTTTTCCTTGATAGAAGTTGTGATAAACATTTGAGTCAATTCAGGACACTGAGGCAGTCATGAAAAGATACTCACAAAAGAGATCTTCCAGAACTACTTCAGACAGCAGCAAAAACAGGATATGTGTGTCATTTTTGTTTTTGTTTTTGTTTTTGAGACAGGGTCTCGCTATGCAGTTCAACTGATCTTGAGCTCACTCTGTAGCCCAGGCTGGTCTCAAATTTGCAGCAATCCTTTTGCCTCAGTTTCCCAAATGCTGGGATTATTGGTGTGCACCACCACACCCAGTTTAGGACAGGTGTATTGGAAGTGAGGGGAAGTATTTTGAAAGGGACCAATAGAAATATCTTTCCCAGTTTAAACACTCATTTATTTTTAGTTACACTTCATGTTATTAAAATTAATTTAACCGTTTTACTTTACATTGTGGCTTATTTATGGGGCTCACATAACATTTCTATGGGATAATACTGACTTTAAACACTTGAAATCTGATATTCATCATGCGTGATCACTTCCAAAATAAACTTCTAAAGTTTACACAATTTCTGTTCAATTTCGTATGTATTTAGGTAAGTACTAAAGAATAAAGCATTGCAATAGATAGTAAATGGCTAGTTTTTGTCAGACAGCTCATTAAACATTTGTAGAAAGTTTATGGTGTATAATATATAGATTATTAATTTTCTATTATGATCGTTCATTACCCATAAATTATTCCTCCAAAAAAGAGGAGGAACCTTTCGTGTTATTTAGTTGCAGAGGAGGTTTATGTTAACAGTAAGAAAGCAGAAGTTACTTGCAGATTACTTGTACTCCTGCTTTACTTTCACAGAGGCTGAAGGTCACAAGTAACTTGTCTTTGAGGACAAGGAAAGAGAAACACTTCCCAGTCTCGGGAAAGAACAGAGATCCTAGGGTTCTATGAAAGGTGCTTCCCCAGTGACGGGCAGGCCTCAGGAAACAGCTGCACCCCCACAGAATCACAAGTTTCAATGAAGGGAGAATGAATAAACATTCAGATTTCCTTTATTTTCTGGGGAACCAAAAGTGACCTAGCTCCTAGTTTGATTCTAAGAGAAAAGGCCAGATATTAGTATTGAGTGAGATTTAGTTTCTTGCCCATTTAACTGAAGAGCAACTCAGTTGGATTTTCTCATACTATTTGGCAGTACACTAATGAATCCCAGTAAAGGAGATTTGATTAAGCCTTCTCTTTATCAATATTGTGCTTCTTTTCTCTGGAGTCCTTCTATATAATTTGAGAATAAGGTGCACATGTGCCTCAAGTACAAGTTGTGTCACAGGCAGAAATGCTGATACATTAAAAAACCCTTCAACTTACATTTCTTCATTGACCTAAAAAATATTTTTTAGCCCTTCCTTAGATTTCAGCAACATAAACATGATGAGCTTACTATTAAAAAAATCTGAGTAATAACAATGCTCTCTTAAACTTTTAGTTAAACAGTAAATTTGCAAAAGTTAGCAGTTCTTACAACTTAAGTTTCTTCCAGGCTCTTATGCTGGAAACATTAAACTGCTGCATTACATTTTTTATGATAGCAGGTAAAGTTTTAGATAAAATCCAAAGTTATGATTTGTTGCTCTGTAAACTTACAAATCTTACAAACTTACAAATCTTATTCTAATATTTCTTTATTAAATAGTATATCAACAACAAATATAAAAACAGCCTCTCAACTGTTCTTGGAACCATTTCTAACATCTTTACAGTTCCCAGTAAGTTGACATGTGCTTATTCCATATTTGTATAAAAATCATACTTTTGTCTTTTTGAAAATTATACCTTAAAACTATTAATAAAGGTAGATTCTTTACCTTTAAACCTTCTGGTCCAGGCTCACCAGCATATCCCTTTTGACCTGGTTTTCCCTAGAAGATAAAAGGAGGATGAAGTAGATTTATTTGGCTGTTCTGATTTCTGAAAATTTCTAAGATTTATGAAATATAGAAAATTATTACAAAATGAAATATTTTAAAATTATTTGATAAATATATTTTATCACAGTCATTAGCCAGTCAGGTTACGAACACTTGACTGTCTCTTGCAGGTTATACACAGTTGTAGATTCTAGGGACTGAGCATGCATTAACTATATCTGCCCTTGGAGACCTTGTACTTTAATGTAGACCATAAAATTAAAAAATAAGCTCATATATATATATATATATATATATATATATATATATATATATCTCAACAACAAATTAAGGAGAGAAGTGAGATACCAAGTGCTGTAGGAGTTTTGTTGAAATTTTTGTAAGATTTTTAGATAAGAACACACTGGATAACATGGCACCCAAGTAATGACTTACAGAGAAGGAAAAGTTATACAGATAACAAGAAAAAACAAGAATTCTAGGCAGAGGAAAACCATGTTCAAAGGTGCTGTGGCAGCAATGCACATGGAATATTGGCGCAACCATGAGACGTCAAGTAGAATTAAGAGAAGATAAGTAAGAAGATTTAAGTCAAAGAAGGTGGTTGGAAAGCCAGGTCGTGTGGTGTCTTGTAAAGTACAGTAAGTGCTTTTGGCTTTTAAATTAGAATGAGTCAGGAAGCCTTTCATTAGCATTGAGAAAAAAAGTGGTGTGATGCATACATTATGAGCATCTCTTTGATCCAAGAGCAAAAGAAGGGAGCCCAATTAGTCTACTATACTGATCCGGGTAAGAGATGACTGCGGTATAGACAGGTCATGGTGGTAGCAGAGAACGTGGTGAGCAATGTCAAGATTCTGGGTGTAGTTTAAACATAGAGCTTTCAGGAACTGTTGATTTTTTAACCTGAATAACTATGCAATGACTTGAAGAAGACTGTGAGAACAGGTTTGGAGGCCAAAATTAGAAGCTAAGTCTTGGGCATTTTATTTAAATATGCTTGTTAGCCATGTTAGCCTTACAGTAGTTATATGAGACCACAATTCAAGGATAGATCAAAAGATACCATTTCAGAATTCATTAGTATCTAGATAGTATTTGAACCCATAGACCACACGAACTTGTCTAGGCAGTGAATATAGTTGTCTAGGCAGTGAAGATAGATACAATATAAATAGAATATAGATAGAAAAAAGCCTATCCAGGCTTTTTTTTGAACATTGAAAAATAACCATTGGACTGAGCGACATGGAGGCTGCTAATAACCATTACACCATCATTTGTGTTGGAATGGTAGGCACAAAATTGATTTATACAGATAGAGGAGAAAAACTAGAAAAGTACACACTGTATACAGGTAGGTAATGTTTTAAAGGAGTTTTACTGATAAAAGGGGAGAAATAGGTAATACTTAGAGAGGGAATGGAGATCAAAATGGTTTGCTTTTGCTTTTAAGGTGGAAGAAACATTAGGTCTATATGTTGATGGAAATGATCCAGTAGAGGAAAATAATTAAGATTCAGGAGGCACAAAGAATTGCTGGCTCTATGTTTCTGAATAAGCAAGAATCGTATGTGTAACAACTGGAAATCTGACCTGACTTAGCAATAGAGGCTGTGCGTTCACAAAACAAGAAAGAAATTAGACTAAATGGGCATAGGCGGAGGGAGGCAATGAGGTGCACTTACAAAAAATTGTGATTTCGCTTTTCTGATTTATCTTCCTAAGAAAGTAGGGAGCAAACTAAGACCAAGAATGAAGAACTGAAATAAGTGAATAGAGGTTGAGGATAAGAGAAACTATGAAACAATGGTTTAGAAAAGTAAAGAATAAGACACTAGTGGTATAAATGAAATATATATATATATATATGACAGTAAGTAATTTAATTTGGGGAGGTATTTGAAGTTGTCCCTGCTTTCCATTTACCTCTTTTCTATTTTGCACTTCATATATATATATATATACTATATTTTTTCTGTTTCTCACATAAGATAAACTATTGTGACATTTAAGCTTGTATTTCACATAACATTATGTTCTCATGTTGTATCCATTTACCTATGAATGCCTCAAGTTTATCTTTTCTTGGCAACACAGTACTTCATTGTGTATAAATACCACATTTTCCTCATGCATGTAAGAATTATTTTGGTCTGCCTTGTACTCTGAGTAACTACTTTGAAGATAATGATATATAGTGTAATAACTAGTGTTATTCTCTTACTATTTTGTTATGAAATTTTATTTTTTTTCATAAAAGAAAATTATTCTGGCATACTTTTTTTTTTAAAGACAGAGTCTCATTTTGTAGGGAAGGTTGGCCTTGAACTCACTATGTAGCCCAGGCTGCCTTCAAATTCTCTGTAATCCTCTTGCCTCAGCCTCCTGAGTCCTGGGATTATAGGCATGTACCACCATGCCTGGAAATATTCTGGCATACTTTGAAAAAAATAATAAAAAGAAATAAGTGGTTAAAAAAGTAAAGGAAAAATGGGCAGAAAAATACAATTCAGAACATAACCAAAATGATAATTATAGTATTTTAAGTAAGATATGGAGGGATGTGGCATTATGTGGCAGATAAAGAATAATGGCGATCAATAGAATCATTGCACTGAATTCCTACTGTGGCTGTGAGAGACAATTTATTGGAAAGAGAGAATATGGTGTTTAGGGAGAAGTTTGTAACTGAAAAAGGAGAGAAGTTGCTATTACTGGTAATGACAGGCAAGGGATATGATCATAGCTGTGAATAACTGAAGAGAGGAGGACACTTCTTCTGGAGGTGAGGGAGTCAATATCCTGCATACTGTATGGATTAATCCACAGTACATAATTTCTGATATCAAACAACTGATAACGATATGCAGTGTTTCATTAGGGAGGTCATCGTGCCATAAGTAACGTGTGTAAAAAATTCAAATTTATGAGAAGTAAAATGGTCGCCTGCTTGGCAAGTGCAAGGTTATGAGTTCAATCCCGGTACCACCAAAAAAAAAAAAAAAAAAAGAAACTTGAGAAGTAAAATGGTGAAGGAAAAAGTTAAATGGAACACTAGTTTATAGAATCTACTATACATTGGAGTTTTAATACTGATGTTCATTAAAAATACTCATAGCTCAAGAGTTAGCTCAGTGGCATAAGTGCCTGTCTGGCAAATATGAGGTCATGAGTTTGATCCACGGTACCAGAAAAAAAAAACAAAAAGAACTCTCATATTCCCTCCCTCCAAATGAAGTAAAATAAAACAATCCTTTGACCCTTATTCTGTTTTGACAACATGCAAAAAGATTTAGCAGTTTAAAATTATATTCAGGACTTCCAGCTAAGAAGTTGTTCTAATTTTTGCCTCTGCTTCACTATTTATGGTAGAAATTTATGTGCTAGCAAGGTAAATGTCCAAAAGAAATAATTACTTATCTTCGAATGTAAACAGTTTTTAAGAACCTATAATTTATGATGTTCTCAAAGCAAAAGAATGACATTTATTTCATGTGAATCTAATGTCTTTTAAAAGAAAAACCACATGTATATATTGCTGCTTAATGATAATGTAGATTTTGATTATACAGGTCAAAAAGCATTCAAATTTATTAAAAAAGAATTTCAAACAATAGTTTATAGCATAAGATAGTAGTGTACTTTGAAAAAGTAGCTTTATCTAATTTTACTAACATATTGAAAAGAGAAATTCCAGGATATTACTAAAATGGGCAAAGAATTTGCTTTCAATTACCTTTTGAAAAATTTGATTTTCACTAACACTAGTGAAGAGCCAAACAAATACACAGCTAGGTATAACTCAGAATATTTTTAGAAAATCCCAGTTATTGGCTTACTTTATGTGGGAAATTTTATGACAACAGTTTTTAAATATATTTTTGTGTGTGTGGTTTTTTGAGGCAAGGTCTCACTATGTAGTTCAGGCTGGCCCTGAACTCACTATGCAGCCTAGGCTGGTCTCAAACGTGTGGTGATCCTCCTGCCTCAGCTGCTGAGTGCTGAGATTACAGGCATGTGCCAACACACCTGGCTATGATTTTCTTGTTTTTTGGTGTTTTAATCTTTTGTCCTTTGCAATATATTTTTGTTATTAAGATATTTGCAAAAAGGTTGTTTTCAAAGGAAGCACTTGTAGAAGTTATTCGTGTGATACCTACTCTCGGCCCCAGTTCTCCAAAGGGTCCAACTGGTCCTTCGTCTCCCTTAAAAAAATCAAAACATATTAGAGCTTAAAATTAGTATTTAAAAATTTAAACCCTTATTCTTTTTTCTGAAATCTGAAGTCATTTCTGAGATGTGACTGAAAATAAATGCTGTGATTTTCTTGTATTTCAGAACTGTATCATGCTATACATTTTTAATATTTTCTGTGAATATCCCACATTTCCCTGAAGAGGGACATGTGCTATGGGGTTACTTTCCACATGGAAGACAACACAAGTTACATTCAGAAAACTGGGAGTGGAGAAAAGTAAAAGAAAGTAGGATATCAAAAAATCAGAATTAGGAATCACTGGGACTATTATTTAAGGATCCATTGTTGGGTTCACAGAGAGAAACTCAACCAAGTTTGTAACAGAAAGAAATCAATACACATTGGTATTTTGAAAAATTACATACAGGAAACATATTTGTTCTCTGTACATTTTGACACTTCATTCTCTCAACACATAGGTTTTGACTGTCTTAAACCTGAGAAAGATAACAGCACATCAGATCCTATCTAAATTTTGACTAACTCATAGGCCCAATATTCTTAGGGTCAAATCTGCTATAATGTATGAAGATGTATGAAGCATAAAAATATAGTGTATTCTTTTAACAATATAAAACAAAATGGTTATATAGAAACTGAAGATAAATATAGACAAACATAAGGAATTTCTAGTCATGATTCTCTAAGAGAATAAATAATTGTTATAGTTTACCTGCATATATATTTACTAAATATATTGATGCTTTCTCCTTCTAATAAATATTTGAGATTACTAGTCAATATCAGATTTTTTTTTATTGGTACCGGGGATAGAACTCACAACTGTGCACTTGCAAGGCAGGCGCTTATGCCACTGAGCTAAATCCCTGGCCAATGTCACATTTTTTAAAAAAATGTATGCACATTCTTAAAATCACATACATTATTTGTTTCATAAACAAGATACTTGCTCAAATTACAATTTATTTAAAATATAATTTACTGGGTCACAAACAATAAATATAATTCTACTTCATATGTGTGAAATTCTGAGTTCAGATTTTTGAATATGCTATTGGAAAAGACTGAGATAAATCACTTAACTCAGAACACTGCAAAGTAATTCAAAATTTCACTCCATAACTGTCAGTATAAAATGGTAACTTGAAATTCCTCATGGCAAAAGACACTCAACAATAAGGCAATGTTTTCTATAAGTGAAAAATGCAGTTTTGAAAAGCTAAAAGGAAGATGTGAATCAAAAGTTGTAGAATAGATATTTTTCCTCCATACCTGAGTTCCTTTGAGACCAGGAGGTCCAGGAGGCCCTCTAGTTCCAAGAAGTCCCTATTAAAATAATATAAACAGACAAAATAAAGGTTATATATGTATTAACAATTTGGTCAATCAGCATTAATCTGGAGATGGGGAAATACTTTTTAGTACCATTCATTAAGAGGTTATCAAAATGAGAGGGAAAGGTAGATGAGTAGAAGGTATAAGGCAGCATCTGAAAAGTTGGAAAACAAGTTTTCTTTAAACAGTGTGTTAAGCTTGAAAGAGTAGGTAAATATGCTATTTTTCAACTTTCAAATTTTTTCTGACAAATTTTTTCTAAATTTAAAAAAAGGGAACTGATAATCTGACAATATATGCATATATAACAGATGTTCACAAAGTCTAAAAACAGATGGAGGGGAATATATATCTGTTAAGGGACCAGCAGAGTCTGGAACTCATTATTCATACTACATGTTCTTCAATCATTTTCCTCCTTTACACTGGTAAAAAGAGAAAAGCAATCTACAGAAGAAAGTGACAGTCTGAATTTTATTAGTATTTTAAGACTATAAAATTCTTTTGTTAAACACAATGAATGTTGCTAAAAATTAATTGCTTTCTGAAAGAAAACTTGTTCAAGATAACTATAAAAATAATCTTCCTACTTAGGGAAACATCACACAACATCTGTTCAGCATGGAAACATTTTTTTTAACTCAGTTCTGTGGTCCTGACCATGCAATGTGCCAGCAAAGTTTTCAGTAAATCTCTTTTAGAAACTATAATTTATATTATAGCCTTTAGTGATTCTATAGCAATTAAAAGGTTTATTTAATTTTAGCTATAGTAAATAACTAAGTTAAAGAACAAATCTACCAGGTGATTTTGATTTGTAACAGGGATGGGGGTAGGGATGACAAACTGCAGAGGAATCTTTATGTTGAAGTTTGATCCATCATTGCTATATTTCTACACAAATAAAAAATGAAAAATCATTGGTGAGTTTAACTCTGTATTATTGCAAGCTCATATGAACATCTTTCAAAAATTATATCACTTTAGGTAATAACTTAATTTTTGGTTCTTATTTTTAAAGCCAAAATAAAGAAAACATAAGCAAGATATTTACTAGCTCAAAATAACTAAAGTAATTACATCTACATTAGATCTAGCAGATTTTAAGGTAAAATAGACTATCAGAGTTAAGTGTCATTAAATAGTGATTTAAAAAAGCCTATAGTCACTATAAAGAACTTGAAAACTCAAATTTATGAGTTAATAATTCAAATTCTAAGTATTCAAATTCTAGGTATAAAATAATTCAAATTCTAAGTATAAAAATTAATAAATATATAAAGACAAATTGACAAATCCACTACTCTAGAAACTATAATAATAATTATACAACAAAAATAGTAATTAATAGACCTAGTAGATGAAAATCATAACAACAGAGAAGATTTACTTGTAAATAGTCAAATTAAAGAACTTGATTTCATGGCCACAAAGAGATCACTGAATATCCAAGTGGGACTTTACATAATCTTTACAAACATACATGGAACATCTGTGGAACTAACCACAGCAAAAGCCATAAATGTCTATTAACAGTAGTATTACTTTAACAATTGTAGTAAATCTATGTAGTGGTTTAGTGTAGTATACTACACAATACTACATAGGTTAAAAATGAACACTATAACTGTGTGTATCACATACAATTGAGATGAGAAGATAATGTATAGTTATATGCATCAACCTAGATTAATAAATTAAGACTGAGGAGAACGTGAACATCACTGTAAAATATGTATACCATAATTTCACTTATATGATTTCTAAAACAAGCTAAGCAACAAATACTGTAGGAATATACATGCAGGTGATAAAAGCATAGAAAGTAAGACTGTGATTATCTCTAAATGCACGGAGGGAAAAGTAGACATAATTAGGGAGACATATACAGGGGCTCCCAATTAACAAAACTCGATGGAATTTGTTCTATAATCATTTTGAAGCTGTGAATATTTGTTTAATATATATCATATATTGAAAAAGTTTTTAATTTAAAATGCATAGAACCATAACTTGATTAATATAATTTAATGGGATTTTTTCTATCATTATTGTTTAAGTTGTGCATATTTAGCATATATCACATGCCAAACATAAAAATTTTAAATATATGGAAACATGACTTGATTCTTACTAGGTAAGTAGCATCAGTTTTCTTATTTATAGATTTATGATATCATAAGCATCTTAAGCTTCGGTAGGAATAAATAAAACAGTGCTTGAATATAATAAGGATAGTATAAATATTAGTTTCTTTTCTATTTATATATTATTTATTGATTAATCTTTTCAAGTTTCTAAACTGGCAATTTACTAGTCTTCCCTACATATCCACAGTATTCATATCAATAGTTTACTATTATTTTTCTTCCTAGAGCATCCCTTTCTTCATCTTACTCCTCTCAAAATCTTCCATAGAGTAAAAAGGTAGAGTTTTCCATGCAATTGAAGTTAAATAAGTATTGATTTAAAATATTTTATTATAGCTGTAAGGTCTTTAGTTTAAATCCCATAGTAGTTATGGAGAATGTAACTATAGAAGATTCATGAAAGAAAACCAGGTAACAATCAAAGCATATTGCTACAAACAAAAAGGAAGGTAGCAAGACAGAAAAAGAGTTATGAAAAAGGTGTAAGTGGACAAAAACTTTACCAGTCGTAAGTTCTTCACTGTCAGTAATTATTTTAAAGGTGAATTTACTGAACTCCCTAATCAAAACACATAGAGAAATTGAATGGACAAAAATGCAAGATCCAATGATGTGCTGTTTACAAGAGAATTATTTTAGATTTAAGGACACATTATCATTTACAGAAAAAAAAAGGAGAAATAGATGGCAATAACATACAGGGGATGTCAATACCCCACTTTCAATAGCATACACACGGAAAATAAACAAGGAAATAGAGGACATGAACAACAGGTCAGTTAGCATATTCTGATTTGCAGATTCAACCAGCTACAGATAAAAAATGTTCAAAAAATTGCATCTGTACTAAACATGAGAAGACTTTTCCTGTCATTCTTTAAACAATATAGTATAATGACTATTTACAAAGCATTTATGTTTTATTAGGTATTAGTAATCATCTAGAGATTATTTAAAATATATGGGAAGATGTGCATAGGTTATGTATGAATACAATGCAATTTCACAGGAGAGGTTTGAGCATCCCTGAATTATGATATACACAGGGGATCTGGAACCCTCCCATCGCAGACCCTGGGGGATGTAGACCAAATGGACCTAACAAGTAGAGCACATACATACATACATACATATGTACATATTACAGAGAATGTAGACATTCCACCCAATAGAAGCAGAAAAATCAGTCTTTTAAAGCACTTTAGGACCATTTTCCAGAATAGAACAATGTTAGGTCACAAAACAAGTTTTAACAAATGTAAAATGGCTGAAATCATACCAAGTATCTTTTCCAACCACAGTGGAATAAAACTAAAATTAATAACAGAAAGAAAACTAACCTATTCTCATCACTTCTATTCAATATAGTACTAAAAATTCTAGACAGAGCAACTAAGGCAGTAGTAAAAGCATGCAAATTGGAAATAAGAAGTAAAACTATATCTGATCATGTGGTATGATCTTATGTATAGGAAAAACTAATATTACACAAGCAAGCTGTTAAATTAATTCAGCAAAGTTAAAGATACAAAATCAACATTTAACAATCAGTTGCACTTCTACACACTAATAGCAAACAGTCTGCAAAGGAAATTGAGACAATAGTATCATTTAAAGCAGCACAAAAAACAAAATGCTTAGGAAAAAACTTAGCAAATGAAATGTAGGACTCATGTATTGAAAGCTACAAAACATATTTAGGATTATACAAATAAAAGGAAAGATGTCTTGTGTTCATGGATTGGAAAATGTCAAATTTTTTAAATGTCTAACCCATGGAAATGATCAACAGGCAAAATGCTATCATTTTCAAACCCTAGTGTTGTCTTTTGCAGAAACAAAAAATAAATTTCATGTAGAGAACCACAAAGGACCCCAGATAAGCAAAAATATCTTGAAAAAAGAACAAAGCTAGAGATCTATCTCATGCTTAGTGATTTCAAAACTATTACAAAGCGGCAATAATCAATATATTCTGGTATGAAAAATACATACATTGACCAATGTGGCAGACCAGAGAATAAATAATAGCTAGTAGGAAGAATGTTTTGATTTGAGATAATAAAAATGACATGTCTCATTATGCTGATTGCATAACTCTGTCAATTGTGCTAGGATCTATTGAATCTTGTCTTTGGAGTTTGTAGGTTGTGTGAAATGTGAATATTTGGCTTAATGAGGTGGTTTTATTTTACTAAAAAAAACAGAATAGAGAACTCCAAAATAAAGCCAATCAAATGAATTTCAACAAAGGTGACAAATGAAGAAAAGACATGGTAAAAATTAAAATTGGAAATTTATTGTTTCACCTCTCCCCCCAAAAAGCAATTTACAATTGACTAGGGATTTAAACATGAGACATGAAACTATAAAACTCTTGGCGGAAAACAGAAGACCTTCATAACTCTATCACGACAATGATTTCTTGACTATGACACCACAAACAGGCAACAAATTGAAAATAGACAGGTGGGATTACATCAAAATGAAAGGCATTTGTATAGGCAAGGAAACTATGAGTAGAATGAAAAGGTAACCTACTTAATTGGAAAAATGCCTTCAAACCTGTATCTCATAGGGGCTTAATAACAACAACAACAAAGAAATTCCTAAAACCAAATGGCAAAATGACAACTCAATGAAAAAATGGGTAAATGAATTTCTATACTTAAAAGAACCGAAAATAAGACCTCAACGTGACATTTACTCTCCTGTGTTCCTTTTAGCTTTATACACAACAGCCAAGAGTGCAAATAATTTAAATGTCTGTTGATTTGTGACTAAAGAAAATGTGGTATAACAAACAACAAAGCATTATTCAATCATAAAAAGGAATGAACTCCTGTCCTCTTTTGCAAGACAGGTGGACACTAAAGACACTACGCTAAGGGAAACATCCAGTCACAGAAGGAAAAATATTGCAGTATTTTACTTACATGAGTTATCTAACAGCCAAAATCATAGAAACAGGAAGTAGAATGGTGGTTGCTAAGGGCTGGGAGCAGGAAAAAATGAAGAGTTGTTCCTTAATGGGTACAGAATTTTACTTATGCAAGATGAAAAGTTCTGCTGCCAAAAATATACATATATTTTAAATATTACACTGGCAAGTTTAAGACAATAGATTCCATATTATGTGTTTCTTTAATGAGAAACACAAAAATATTCCTAGGATTTATTTGTATTTAAACTCCTCAACTTTATATTTAATATCTGTTATAATCTGCCTCCTACCTTTTTTAGTTAGAGGGATTTACTTCTGCCCTCTCTGACCTGTGTTCATTTTGTACCTGTTGCTCAGAATCTTTCATCTCGTGATTCCACTTGGTCAACTTCATCCTATCAAACTCAAATCTTTAATTTTTCAATGAAGTCTCTCAGAAAAATAGCAATATAGGTTATTCTATCTTCTGAACTCCTTACTTCTTACTTATAATATGTTACCTAGTTTTCTGCTTTTTATCTTTTCACACGTGGAAGACTCATTTTTCCAGAAGATGATAAATTCTTAGTACCCAGACTATGTTTTCAAGTCAAAACTCACACAGTTTGTACTTACACAGTACAAATAACAGCACAGTAAAAAGCCTGGCCATCATACAAAGTCAATAAACATTTCTCAGTTGACTAAATGCTGCACAGAATCTAAAATGGTTAATATAAGAAAGCTGTGTATAAAATCTTGATTTAGTGGACGGAATGTGGAAATTCAGGCCTGAGTTGAGGTGATCTCTGAGAACCATGTAGAGTTATGTATCTTCCTCTTACCAATTTAGTTTACCTCTGCAGAGATAAACATATGACGTGTTGTAATGATTCAGTGCAAGAGCTATTCCCATAAATTATGCAACATAATCTCACAAATGGTAGGCTTTCTTTGAAAACTTATCATGCTGTTATATGAGAGAATAACAGCTGGTTTTAACATTCTCAATTCCGTGGCCAAAGTAACAACATAACCATCACAGCGACAAATACGTTATTCCTCTATTTACTGAAGAACAGAGAATATTTATTGAGTACTCTTATTTTCAGTAGTAAGCAGCAAAGGATGTGGTTTTGCTAATGTTATGGGATTCTAGAAAACAGATTGCCAAATTGAGTGGCTCTCAAGAAGGTTTACTGAAGTATATTTTGCATCTGTATACAAACACATATACAGACAACTCCACAACCAGTAGAACTATAATTAACACAAGTTTCCAACTCTACACTGAGGTTCTTAGTCAACTGGCAGAAAATGAACAGAAAATCAAAGACTTCTTTATAGTTGTGCCAAATTGCCCTGCAAAGAATTCAATATGTTTGTAAATAGAGTATTCATTTTGATCAAATACAGTGCACATGATTTCCTTGATGACTATATTGTATAGCCTCAACAGAGTTTTAGTGATTTACATTATCTTCACTTTCCAAATAAGACATATATATAAAAGTAAAGGAATTTTAACATGCTTGTACAATACAGTATACACAGCTAAAACACCATGTGGACAGGGTCAGTATGTTTAGCTGTTTCTCTCTAGTTTATAGAAAAAAAGCTAAGGCAAATTAGACCAAAAAGATAGACAAAAACATGTCTTTTTCAACCTATATAACATACAATCATACTCTACCATTAAAATTTCCTAATTCTTTTGATAAAATCATGTCTTCTACAATGTTTTTCATTAGTAGATGTTTGCAGTACATAATGATACACTGATCATAGTATATATATGTACATAATATATCTGAATTATTTTTATTCCCTCCCCTCCAATTCCTCTATTCTCCCTCTAATTTTTGTTACTCTTCCCATTCGAAAAAGCTGTTTTCATTTTTTTATTCTTTCTTTTTTCTTTCTTTCTTTCTTTCTTTCTTTCTTTCTTTCTTTCTTTCCTTTTTTTTTGTTGTTGTTGTCTTTTTGAGACAGCTTCACTCTGCACTTCAGGCTGGGCTTCAACTCACTCTGTAGCCCGGGCTGGCACTGAATTCACAAAGATCCTTCTGCCTCAGCCTCCTGAGTGCTGGGATTACAGGCCTGTGCCACCACTACTCCCAGCATTGATTTTTTCATTTTTGGTATCCCTTTTCCCTTGCTTCCCTCTCCTCTTCCTCCATCTCTTATTCACCTTCACATTTGAAAAACAGGTCTCCATAAGGTCAAGTGAAATAAATTAGGTACGTAAGTTTAAATATTGCATGGTTTCCCTTCTATAAGAAATACAAATAAAGAGCAAAAGATAGATAATACATTGCTTTAAAATTCAGTGATCACTATAAAATCAATTAGTCTTATACTGATAAATCTATAAGATCATATCTGTCCAATAAATTTAGATAACATTATCTAAAAGGTAACCATTGCTCATTGGAATTCAACATTCATTGAATTAAAATGTCTACTTTCAGGTTTTGGGACTGATTTCCAGCATTTCATTCCATCTAACAGAAGTAATAAAAAGGAGGTTTCAAAGATCTCTCTCATAGTCATATTGTTTGGTTCTCTGACATTTTTGTTGATAATGTTTCAAGAAAAACAGAATCTTGAAGTGAAAGAATTGTGAAAGTTACCTGATTCTTTATTTAGTGTGGTATACATCCTTAAACATAAATTCAACAATGACTTCTGAATTTCCCAAGACAGCATCTGTTGCTAAGCTTTTGAGCTTAGCTTTCACAACACATCATCAACTTTTTTATATAGCACTTCCTATGTTTTATGATGATATCTTTGCCTTATTAAATAGTAACCTTATCAAGGGGAGGGATCATAACTTAGAAATCCTTATAATTAACCTTTAGCAATTTTGGCCTGACATAGAAAATCTCGGTATAAGTTGAATGAAAAATTATTGAATAAATAGATACATTTATGTTTGTATAAAGTTCAAGCAGGTGAAAGGCGAAAATAAATAAGAGAAATCTCAACTCCAATCTCTCTACAATGTATCTCTCCTTACTTTCCTTCGTATTATTGTTTCTACTTTTCATCTTGGTTTACTACTGGCTACTAATTAATTTTACACATCAAAAAGGTTATTTCCAACTAAGTATCTCCGGAATCAAACTTGTCTTCTTCATCCTTCAAATCTGAATATACTCCTGAGTTCCCGTATTTAACGTCCTCATGATGTCCGATGATGTCAGTAGCCTAAGTCATAGTGTAACTTTTACTTCTGTCTTGTTTTCCTCTTATTACTTTCATTTAACCAATTTGTCTTGTTTCTACTTCAAAATTAGCTTTTATCCATAGCCATTCAATCAATCATTCATTCAACTAGTATTAACTGTATTTCCATTATATGTAATGCATATTGGTCTGGTTCTTATGATATACTCTATATAAATCAATTAGTTTCTGTTTTCAAAAATTGTGTAGTCTAATATATAAGCATAACAACAGGCATAATATATGAAGATAAGTAATTGATATGTTTTCTCCATAAATACAAGGAAAGAATATTTCATTTAGATTTGAGAGTAGCAGGGAGAGCTACTTGGAAACTGTGATGTGTGATGTGCAGAAGCTAAATGAAGAAGGGCATAGGAAGGGAGAGAGACATCCATGCCCAGACAGACAAAAGAGAAGAAGCTGTGAGATTTGAACTAGTACTGCGTAGTTTAATAATACAAACAGGCTGAAGTGATGGTTTTGAAAGAATGAAGATACATGCAGCTGTGTGACTGTAGAGTGACAGACAAAAGGCTGTAAAGAATGTTGCATTACAAGTAAAGAAGAACCAGCCTTAACCTGGAAGCCATGGAGATCACTGGAAGACTCAGCACAGAGGTGACGTGATGAGATCTATACTGTAAAGGATTATTCCAACAGTAGCCTGGCTGTAGAACTGAAGAAATGTCAAACTGCAGGCAAGAAGAATAACTGGAGCCTCTTCCACTAATCCACTTGAAAAATAAAGAGGGCCTAAACTAAAACATTGGCAGGGAAGATGGTTTTTAAGGGCAAAGTGGGGAAATTCTGAGTAAGGGAGAAATTGAGATAAAGGTTATAATTGACAGCATGAGGCTCTTGTTCAGGAGAGGACTTGATGCAAAGCACATGTGGAACATGAACAGACAGAGGAATACTTAATGGAGACAGAAGAGTGGAAAATTGTTCATATAGGGATAGATTTGTAGGTGGTAGGTAGGTTTGCCAGACAAAATGCTCTATTAAACTTGAATTTCAGATAAATGATAAATAACTTTTATTTTAAACATTTTCAAGTATTACACTTCAGCCCTCTTATGAGTTTCCTTTTACTGGAGGCCATGCATCCCATATATCTGCCTTGCAAATTACTACTTGCAAATTGTGAACCCAAGTGCTACCTTTTCAGAAAATCCTGTGCTTACCTCACTCTGTACAGTTACAGTACTATGTATTATTCATTATTATTACATTTTCCTGCATATCCATATTGGTTTTTTAAATTTTATTTTAAAGAAGCAAAGAAAATAAGAAAATAAAGAAAGATAAACATAACAATGATAATTATGCACCTAATTTCTTTTAGTTCCTTGAGAAGAATGTTTTGTACTAATAATGTTAGGCCAAGATATGCTTACATCTCACACTCTGAACAACTACGAAGATAATATGTAATATATCAACGACTGTAAGGATCCAACTAACCTGTTTTGAACCTCAGTTTCATACCCATATTGCATGCTTCTTTTAAAATTTATTTTTATTAGTACATATTTGCATTATTGCAAAGTGTATTATTAGTACATATTGCAAATACTGATTACATTCTTTGAGGGGAGTTGGTATATGTACATAACACATCTGAATTCTTTTTTCATCCCTTTTTCCTCCCTTCCTTCTCCCGTCCTTCATACATATAGTATTTGGGTTTTTAATATAGGAGAAACCATATAATCAGATGAATGGGTAAAGGAAAATGTGGTATTTATACACAGTGGAGTACTATTCTGCCATAAAAACTGAGTCATTTTGTATATTTCATAAAAGAAAGAATCAGGCTGAGTAGCTCTAGTTTGTACAATGGCTGTCACATAAAAACCAGCCAACAAATACCTTCTGACTAAATGAATATGCTACTTTGTATCTTTATTATTTCTTTCTTGGCTTTTTCTAGCTCATCCCTGCTTTTCATTGCTTCCCTCCTAAGACATCTTACATACCAACATAAGAAGTTCCTTTTTAAAACATAAACCATCTAGGATACCTTACTACTTAAATATCTTTAATTACTACCTGATACCAATAAGATAAAGTAGAAACTATTCATGGTACTGAATGTCCTCCAAAGCTAAGTGGTTAAGATCTCAGACTTTGTAATCATATCTGCATTGAAGTCCTGGCAATAACACATGAAGCTGAGTGAATATTATATGTAAAATGGGGGTAATAATGACTTCTTCAGGCTACTGTGAAAATTAAATGAGATACTTCTATAGGTGATTATTTTTCAAAATGCATAATTCTTGTAAAAAATTTACTTCAGTACTTCGCTGCTTCACAATGTGTCACTAAAAAGTATAGCTATTATTAGTATCCTTTTTAAGCTTCTATTCCTTCCTCTCTCTGTTCATGCTGACACTTTCCACAGCCGCTATACTTCATAACCTGTGTATCCTCCAAACTTCAGGCTCCGTCATTCGTTGCCTTTGTTCATTATGTTCATCTGCTTATGATGCCCATGCAGCCTCTGAGCCAAAGCCTGGTATTTGGCATTTTGCTGGGTAATTCCTAGTATATGTATACAACAAAGGAAGTTAAAAAATGCTTAGGTTTCTTCAGATATTCTATGCTGTGAAAAGGCACTAGGATACTATATGCTTAATTTTAATAACTAGATATTTTATCAGCCTAATGGGTAAGTGGTCAAAAAATTCTCATACATTTCTTGTATTCTATGGATTTTCAGAATTGTTGCATTTTTCAGTCTCCTCTAAGAAGTCCTTTATTGAATGATTTATAAATATAGGTCTATATGAAACCATGAAATAATTTTCAATTGTATGAATCCTGAACTCAAAAGTTTACTAAATATTTCAGAAATGTAGAAACATTCTAATCGTTCTGATACAATGTTCTAATAAAATCTGTTTTCCCTTCATTGAGACTTGAGATCAGAAAAATCTATATATACATATTCAGTTTTCTTTTTTTCTTTCTTTTTTTTTTTACCTTTGGTCCTTCAGGGCCATTTTGTCCAGGAATCCCAATATCTCCTGGAAAACCCTAAGAAATATAAAAAATATAGAGTTTATTCCAAAGCAAATTACTTTCAATCTATTAAGCATATTTTAAAAATCCTCTTTGCCTTACCTTCATGTCCAGTTAAAGTAATTCATGTTCTTCAAAAACTCAATATTAAAGACTAAGTTAGGCAGTTGTTTATGTAACTTATAAAATCTATTAAAACAGAATTTACTTCATTAGTTACTCACAAACATTCCTCTGACCTAAAGAAAACCTTTTGTTTCAGTTTACAGAGTAGAAGTCTTATTAAAAATTATCTACCAGTTGGAAATGAGGCAAAAAGAAACATGAAATGTCCTTTCAATAGAGAGCCAAAAAGAATTAGAGGAATAGACTTTGTTAAGCTCACTGTTAAGTAACTACAGGTCAACTTGTACAGTTTGGATATGTGGAGATGTACACCACTTCTGCCTGATTAAAAAGAAAATATAAATTATGCCTTAACATATAGAGTATTAATTAGTTTTGTGTCTAACCTATCTTATTTCATCATAACATCCCATATTTAAATACTATAAAATCTTAGCTCCTCAAATGCTCTTTGAAATCAGAATCTTGCTGGTGCTAACATTACTCAATGAGTTTAATAAACCTTTGACCTGTGTTCATGTTTTTTATGAGAATCATGATATTACCTTTTGGAAGTTATACTAGCAGTCTAAAACAGCTCAAGGAACACAAATATATCACACTGTTACATAAAGCTTGTGGAGGGAAAGGGCATAAGACGTTACTTTATACTAGATTAAAATTCTTGCTAAAATAATGAATCTGGAAAGGATTCATCATGATGAGTGTCAATAATGATAATAACCTAGTAAGGGTAGTTTCACTTTTATTGATTTTGTCACAAAAAGATCTGGCTCTGTGTTTTCCATTGACATAGACAAAAGAAAAAAAGTAGGAAAGTATCAGAAATGCTATCTTTAAAATAAGGAAAGTTGCAGATAAATATGAATAAAATATGATGTAAATATGATAAAATAAATAATTAAAATATATTGCAACAAAGGAAAAAATATGAGAGGAATAAAAATCCCAAGAAGTAAGAAGAAAAAGTGGAGCCAATTTTGGAATACTTACTCTGGGGGGAAAAACAAATAGATACTTATATATCCAGTCCAGATTAGAACAGATATACTTGCCAAATTAACTGCCAGATTTAAAATCTGGATTTTGTAAAGAAAAATTTAAGTTGGAAACACTTCTGAAATAAGAAAAGACAGTTGTACTCAAAAGACTTATGGTATCAGATTATCAGATTTCTGGACATGCTGGAATAGTTAAATACAGGTACATTTGACACAGACTTGTCAATTGTTTAGTGATCAAAGGAAATATGTATATATATGTGTATATATATATAAATATATATATATCAGATTTTTTCCTAATAATTTCATACCCTTTCACTTAAACACACTCTTCGTTACTGTATGTAGTGAGGTGGGAGATCCCTTGTGGACTTGAATCAAGACAACTGTTTTCTAGCTTTTGCTATAACACTAGCTAGTTGTGCAAAGTTGAACACAGCATATCTCCACAATCTTGTATCTACTATTTGAATGAATATTACACTTATCCACCAATTTCCAGCCAAAAATGTGTACTTCATCTTTAATTATTTTCTTTCCCCCTTTTCTTTTCTTTTTGACCTATAGTTCTCACACCACGATGGGATCTGACAAGGTATTTTAACATGGTGCTTGGCTTATTTTATTTTCCTCATCAAATTGGAAACTCACTGAGTACATTTTTATGTGTTGTTCACTATCATGTTCTCAGGACACGTACATCTCGTACAACATCCGCCACATAGTAATTACTTTAAGCATGCATTTTGTGTTATCGTTGAATGACTGAGTTGTTTCTTTTAAAAAGAGAAAAACGTGTCTGGTGGCTACCCTTGGCTCTTCAGAACTAGCTTACAAAATCAGTTCAGAACCTTGGTTCAGAGTATTCCCATAGACACATTCACAACTTGGCTATCTTTCCAGTGAGCCAAGAACACGTCATCATACCAGAAATCTAGGAAGCTATCAAAGGTGTCAAAACTACAGTCACATTTAAAGGTATAAAAAGGTATTTGAAGACTATCCTGATGAACAGAACTTTTTTTCTACTTTATTCAGTAAGGCAAAGAATTTCAATGCACTGAACCACACTGATGATGAAGGTCATTGTATAATAATAAAAATTATCCTTGTTTAGAGGACAAAAGGGAATCAAATTGTTATCTGGAAAAATCTGTAAACAGAGGTGAATATTCAAGGACTTATTCTGCCTTTCCTATATACACTCAACTTTTATTATACATATTGTAGATGAGGAGATGTATGCCAACCAACAAATCAAAAAAAGAAGTGACAGAATATAGAAATTTCTATTTTGTAATCATGTAAATGGTCTGGTAGATTTGGCCTTGAGTTTAAACTGTTTCTAACATCACAAAAACGATGATTAGACATTATGTGTTTTGTAATGAAAGGACACAATATCACTTATAGTCTTACAAAAAAATAAAGAAACATGAACATTATCAAGATTCTGTAATGTAACTACCAATTTTCAAAAAATACACAGGGTCAAGAATCATGCAGAACTACACCATGAGACTATCAGCAAAATCCAGAATGTGAAACCTCAGCCAAGTGAATGTGGAGCGTCAAATAATGATAAAGGGGAAACCGGAATGGAGAGATCACTTGTAGATTGAAAAGCACAGCAAATAAACAAGCCTAACTTACTATTTTTAAGACAACAAACTTAAGTGATAAGCTACAAAGAAAAAGCAATGAAGAATCGCTTACTTTGGCCAGAAGAGATGAGCTTGTGGTTGGGCTGGGACACGTGAGGATTCCAGGGATAAGTTCTACTCTTGAACTTCATGGTACTTACAAACGCTTTTGTGTTATAACTGTATGTGTACACTTGCAGTGCATGGTTTTCTATGCCTGGGTTCTATTTCACAATAAGTAAGAAAAAAACACTACTAATGCAATTCTGCTTAAATATGGGATAGTTAATCTATGTTTGAATTTCTATTCTCTCTTGAATGATTTGAAATAACAGTAAAGGAGTATGAATATGCATAAAGTACCAAAAGCAGAACAGGATGTAAGATGTCAGAAAATCTGGTTTCACAAGCAAGTAAGTTGAAGATTTTAAAATAAAAACTATACTGAAAAATCTCAGAAAAGCATCATTACATTTATTAAAGAGAGAGGAAAAATTTATTTCCTTATCACATAAGACAGCTTAGAAACTTACCCCCAATTTTTTTCATTTTTTAAAAAATTCATACCTAGGTTACTTCCCAGGAGAGTTTTCCTTTTAAGTAATGTATTTTAAAACCTAAAAACCAGAGTTAACTAGATCAACTGATTTTTAATCATAACATATATTTGTGAAGGAATTTTCTAAATGCTCAAATTTGCTGCTTAAACTGTAAATCAAACTACAGAACATATGCATCATTGCTGAGCAGCAAAATTTCAGAGTTACAGATTGAAAGATAAAACATGTGCCATTAGAGTCTATACATCTCATTTTTACAAACTGTATTGACATAAAATACACAAGAAGAAAAGTAAAGACAAAACTCAGATTAGTTTTAAAACTTAAAATATTGACAAGTAAATGTTTTTCCCCACAACATGCTTCACTATCTCAGTTAAGTCATCACATCGCAGTTTAAAACTAAAATACCTTAGTGAGGAAAAGTAAGAGCAGTCTGATTTCTGGAGCTTTCTTAATAGAAATAGTCTGGCCACAATTTTTACCAAGAAAAAGAAAAATGAAGTAGCTTTAAAGATAATAAGTGCAAATGTGTCTTCTATTTTTCAGATCTTTCACATCTGTTTGTTGCACTGAGTGATTCAGCATTCTCTCCAGTAAAAACAAAGTTTTATTATTCTCTAATCTCTAAAGGCTGGAAACTAGTTTGTATGCATTTTTACAGCACAACCTGGGAACCAAAGCACTAGCAATTTCATTAGTTTCCTAGGAAATCATAAAAGGAAAATATTACCATTTTTATTTGGCAGAAGCTAGAAGCTTAAAGGCTGGTGTCCTAACAAAGTAAATATATGATGTTCTCTGGCATACATTGAACATGTTAGTAATTTTCCAATAGGAGCAGTCAAATTTCTCTTTTCTGTTGAAATATATAGTGCTTCCAGTTAAAAAATGGTAAATGTATAAATAATCAAAAAGTAAGCAAACACTTATGTTAATTGAAAGAAGTGATACATATTATTTGAATCCATTTATAGAAAGATTTTAGAAAATATAAATAATCTATGGTGATAAAATAGCATATCAGAGATAGCCTGGGAAGAAAAATAGAAGGACCGAAGGAAGGGATTATAAACGGTGAATAAGAAAATTACTGGGTTTGCAAATATGTTCCTTATTGTGACTTAATAATGATTTCACAAGTTTTAGATATGTGAAAAATTATCACACTGCAAATATATGCAGTATATCATATGTAAAATATACTTCAATAAGTTAAAAAGTTAAGTTAAAAAGTTAAGTGGAATTTAGCATTTAAAATAATCATTTGGTTGTTGGGGCTGGGGATATAGCTCAGCAGCTCAGCACCTGCCTAGCAAGGCAAGGTCCTGAGTTTGATTCCTGACACCACCAAAAAAAAAAAATCATTTGGTTGTAATAGACAACAATTTACAATGACTTGAAGACCTTTAGAAACCCTAGAGAGATCTTCAGACATTCAGAAAATTTGTTCAACATAATCCCCCAATGAAGTCAGTAGAGCTCAGATTTTTGGATTATCTTGGAGGCAAGAGCGTGCTAAATTTCAATAGCAACTTAAAAACCAAAAACATATTTCGTATAATTCAAACTTCCAAGCAACTTTAAAATAGTCTGTTCTTATAGATAACAGATCACTTAACTCACTAAAAATTTCAATTCTCATTGGTTTTATATCTATCATGCTTTCAATATACCATACATAGTATGGCTTGGCTTAATTATGTCATCTGAGTAGTGTATAGGTCTGAAAAAAAAGTAAAAATGAATATAGCCCTTGAAAAAAGTAGTCATAAAAAGAAAAAAATTAATAAAAGCAGCATATGAATTATGAATTCCTGGAAGACAACGTTTTGCAAAGCCAAGTCTAGTATTGGGAGGACAGTGTATTAAATGAACATCTGATGACTCAAATAGAAACATTGCATTTGAATTCTATTTGCATAACTGTATCTTTGAATTCTACAGTTTCAAAAATTATCCTTTCAAAAAATTATCTTGTCTCTGAAAAAAGAAAACCAAACAATTATCATAGTTTCTGTGGACAGCATTTCAATTTTCATGGGGCTGAGTGCATCCAGATGGAGAAAGGTGCTGTAAAGGAAGAATTTGGTTTGCGGCAGGGATCCAAAATGTGCTCGTAAGATTTTGTTCTCTAACATTTGTGGAAGTACATGTCATGTCATTAATATGGTAATTCCAAGATGGAAAGTAATAAAAAAAAGATTAAAATGATCTTTTCTAAGTGAAACTAGCCATCCAAAAGTTAATGCCAACAACAATATTTAAAAGGGCAAAAGTCATAAATCCACTTTCCCAGTAAACTATAGGAACTAAACTCCAGCACAAGGCAGCATGCAAATTGCACATGGAGGAGCTGTTCTTTCTTCTGAGAAAACCGCAGAGAGAAAATATGAGCTTCTGGGGAAAAAAATCAAAATAAGGAATCCATCTAGGTATCTGGCTCCATTTCATTCTCTTTTGCTGTTTTAGATCTAAAAATCCACCAAACCCAGACTGTTTTCATTATCATATTGTAGAAAAGTTTTGCAATTGATTATTCCTATTCATATTTTCCCTTCAGTAATTCCATATATTTGAGCAGAAAATATAGCACAGCTGAATTCCATATGTGTAGTATCCTAAAAACTCAGCAGTGAAAATTCCCAAGAAGACAAAAACCCAAAGATAGTAAAATTCCTTGTGATACAACACATACTCTAGCTTCCAAATGAAATTTTGCTTCATTAGTATACAATATTTTTGAAATCTCTCTTTAAGGAAACTACAAAGTTGGGAAGTCCACATTTGTTCTTCAAAAAGCACACAAAACTATGCTAAACCTATAATTTAAAATAAACTATTCTGATGGTATAGTAGATAACCTATGGTAGCTCAAGGAGTAAGTGAGGAGGAAGGACCAAAAGGATTGCAAAGGTGAGCAAGGAAGTTTGTGAGTTTGATGTAGATGCTATTTTGATTTTAGTGATGGTTACATGATTTATATGTATATCAAAATTATTAAATTATATACCAGACATAGATGCAATTGTAACTCAATCATATTTCAAAAAAGATGAAAAAGTGATATTGGTTGTTTTAGATAATTATTGTTTTTATTATTTTATTATAGTAGGTAACATTTTGTAAAGAGTTCAGTCTTTAGAGGGGAAAAAATAGTATTTAATTCCTGACCTTTTATTCAGTAAACATCAGTGAAGTTCAGATAATTCCTGACCTTGCATTAAATAAAAATCAGTGAAGTTCAGACTATTGTGAAGCAATGTTACAGTCATTATTTATAGACATGGTTAGGTAAGCATAAATTTAGGTTCTCAATATATTTCTATGCCCATTCTATCTAATTTAGCATTCTTCTGAATCTCTTAAATTAAGACTATCAATTCATCCATTTAACACATAGTATGTGTCAGGCACCATTCTTGGTACTGAATATCTCTAGAGAACAACAACAATAAAAAGTTCCCTAGTTCAACAGAAGAATATTCTGAAGATTATCCCTCATTCTCTCCTTTCCTGTGTGTGTACATTTGTGGCAGAAATTTAGCAATTAACAAAGTAAATTTATAGTGTTATGAAGAACTAGTGTGTGTCCAAGGCTTACTTTTATTCTAGATATACATGTGTGGGCCTATGGCTATTCTCTGTTGTTTTGCAGTCTTTCTCCAACTGGGGCATCTTATTTGCTTTCTAAAATATGTATGCTGGTTTGCTGCAATGTAGACATTTGCTTAGGCTTTTGTGAAAGCAATGTACTTCAACCAGAGAGCCTGCTCTTGAATCTGCAAGCAATAACTGGCCATACATGTGATTATCTTCCTTTGGAGATGAGAGAGTGTATTTTCAGCTTGTAGGCAGCACCATTAGGCACTGATATTTAAAGGTTATTTAAGATGCAAGGTGAGCTTATGTAGATTTTGGGCACTATGGATATGGAAAGTAGAGAGCACTTTTAAAACCTACTAGCAATCTGGAACTGTTCTTCTTCCTTTGAAAACATTGACTGGTCTCTACTCCAGTCCAGAGATAGGAAATATTCCAGTTCCATGGCAGTCCCAACCCAAGTTCAGAAGTAGGAAAATGGTCCACATCTCCCAGTTACATATTCTAGTCCCATGGCTAGTGTGATCACATGACAAAAACAAGATTGGCTGGAATTCTCCTAAGAATTTTTGCATAGAACTATAAAAGAAAAAAGATCTTTTTCTTTTGGTATGATTGTTAATTGTGAAGCCAATTTAGCCCAGAATTACCAATGACCACGTTCTTACCATGCATTCCAATGAATAAAGCCAACAGAGATAATAAGTAAGGTAGAGAATTGGGGAATGTCTTGCTTGTATTTAATGAATTCCTATATCCAGTCAAACTTCTAGGCACATGCACTACTGGACTTGCTGATTATATCAGCCAATCATGAAAGTATGCATAAAATTGAGTTAGGTTTCTGTCATTTTTAGATGAAACAGATCTGACTAAAGTTTGTACAGTTTTAAATATACCCAGTTCCTTCATTTATCTGTACTTTTACAAATCCTATTCCCTCTTGCCCTCTGTCTCTATTTGATAAATATTATTTCTTCGAGTCACTGCTCAAGGATATATTTTTTCTAGGAAATCTTTAATTCTCTTCTCCAAGTTTCTCCATCATGAAATCTGTTACCAACTCAAAATAACATGGTTTACAAAGCCTTCATGATTTGCCTCACTCTGAATCAGTAACTTGTTCCTTATATCCTTACAGCAATAATCACACTATATTGTAATTAAAACATGTTTCTCTATTGAAATAAAATATGAGCTCACAGGGAAAATGAACTTAAATATCTTTTTATTTCCAGTATTTAACCTAACATGTCAGTGGGCAATAATTTATCATTGGTCATTCACACTTCACAGGATACAAAATGAGGAACTTTCCACTGTTTTGATCCTTTTTCAGGGATTTTTGTACAGCAATGATGGAAATGTCATCCTCTGTAAGAAGGAGAAAGAACGTTTGCAATGTCAGGTATGAAAGAAGCCTCATTCTGAAACACATTATCTTTTGTGACTGTCCATTAACACAGATTCAGATTCCCTAAACTCAAAATTTCTCTGATGTAATGCAACCCACTGCACGTGTAAGTGTCATATAGTTCTCATCACTCGGTGGGACCTGTGGCTCAGTAAATCAGTGCAAAACTGGTGACAACTCTGAAAACTGCTATTGCTGAGAGTAATAAACTGCCTCTTTCTACGTATGTCCCAAGACTTTACCAGAATATTTGAAACTATCTGGCTAACTTGTTGGCTTTCAAACAGGATAAAAATCTAATAGGGTAAACCTAATGTGAAGATTGGATAATGACAAAAAGACATAATGACTAGAAGTATGAGGGGTTCATGAGATGAATTCAGGTTCAAATTCAGTTTCCCTCACTGTTGCTAACTCGATGTCCTTATCAATTAGGTGAATAGTGTCAGGTCAGCACCACTGTAATAATGCATGCTACCGTAAGACTCCATCTCTGAGGCTTTATGAATGAATAAATCTAAGGTTCCAATCTACTTTAAAATCATCCATGTCCATCTGTCAACACAGAACACTAACGTCTGCTAGCCAATTTCACTACATATAAATTTACCATGTTTATTTATTATCTAGGTGTCTATATTTTCCTCATGTGTCTTCCTCTTCTTGGAAATCCCTCCCTGTCTCCTGCCTTTTGTTCACAAACAGCCTAACTCAAAGTCCATTTTTTTTTCTGAACACTGCTTTAATATTTCCATCTCAAGCTAATCTCATGCTGCTAAAACTGGGCTATACTTCTTACAGTATGCATTCACCACTAACAGTTGAAATATATTTTATGTTTCCTAACTAGACTACATATTTTCTCAAATTATGAATAATATTTTATTTTAAAATATATTCTACATTTACAGGTACAGTAATGCACACCATAGAAACTCAAATAATTTTTAATAACTGAATCACTCATACACTCAGAAGAATTTTTTGAGTGATAACTAAAAATCTAAAATTGCTCAACCAAATCCAAGTTATTAAGATAACAAAGAAGTAACTGGTTGAAGTGAAAGCAATTCATTAACACCAAGTTCTAATCAATTAATACAGCTAGCCACAGGTTGACTTATACCAGTCAGGTTCACTGAAGTACTAATGTGGATATTTAGAAACAGGATTTAACTTGATATGAACATACTCTCCACTTAGCTTCAGTCTTGGTCTCTAATGAAGACCACCCTGATGGAAAAAAGAGAACCTACTACTTGGCTACTTCAGGCATTTCTGTGATTAGTGATCTTGAATCACTTTTGTGATAAACAACTAGCCCCACTTATAGGAATAACATCCAAACCTCAAATACCTGGGGATCTCTCTAGCACAGGGGAGTTAACAGCTGAATCAACATTCTAACTATCTTGCTACTGCATTATGAAGCAATCTATTGGCAGAACTGGGGGTTTGTATGCAGTTAATGCTCAAAACTGGCCTACTATGCTTAAAGAAATGGGAAAGTTTCCTGTAAAGTATTTTCTGTGTTTTTATCAAGAGCATAAAAAGAATCAGTATGAAAAGAAACCTAAAGCAAGTGATGTTTTATTTCGGGACACCTCTAATACTTACAACTTGATGAAGGCCTAAATGCACAGATACACGTTCTTCATCATTACAATTTAGTAATTTGCTTAGAACAAGCAAAACATTGAGAAAGGGAAAAAAAACCCTTTTTTGCTTAAAGTAATACTGGGCAGTAATACTCTACAATGCCAATAGTGAATACTTAACATTTATGACAAAACTTCAGAGTGCTTTGAGTTTGTCAATTGTTAGGGAAATCTGAACTTCTGTATTAGACGGTACTAATAAGAAACGCTGGCCAATTCTGTCCTGTTTTGTTGGATGACCATCTGTATAGTATGAATAACTTGAAGAGTATCAAAATTTCCAATCATCCATAACTTCTTCCCTGTTAAACAAATAACACCATAAATTCTAGTATTAAAGGCTTACCACATTAGTTTCAGTGCACTTTTTGGTGTCAAATGTAAATATCTTTGAAAGGCCTTTCCCTAAAAATAGGCTTTATTAGAAAGGTAAATTACAGAAAGTAAAAATCGCACTTCTTATCTGAGATGTACAAGAATTCATGACCCAAGGAGAAAAAAACATTGAAAAAAGAGAACAGGAGTTTTAAGAAACACATTCTTTGACTATCTTGCAATTTTCTATAAGGAATGCGTTGATTTTAGACTTTAAAGAGATGATTTGATCTTTGTTTTTAGTTTGTCAAGCCTAATCAAAACCAATTGCCTGGAGGAAACAAAGGCAGAGGAGACTTTGGTATAGTATAAACTGAATACTGACTTCTTGAATATAAGCTCTTTGGAGGACATAATTCATTTCAGCATTTTTAAGGGATTGACATATAATAGATGTCCCTAAAAGATCAACTGAAAATGAGTAGCTAGAATTGGACTATCTAAGGAAATCCTAAATGATCAAACATTCCTATAGTTATGTGGACCCTTGGGTTCTGAGAATCAGTCAGTCACTTATAAGTCCCAGTAAAACATCCTCGTCTCCTTTGAGTAGCAGATGTTAAGTGTTTTGTCCCTGCTATGGGAAAGTGACTAAGACATATTGATACTGAGAGTGGGACCATCACAGTGACCATACCTGACTATGTGGATAAGAAATTTTTATAAATATTTTGGAAGAAGAATTTGGAAAGGTTTGAAGATGGTTAGAGAAGCCTTAGAATGCTGAGATTTGTACCATTAATCACTTAAAAGATGTAGGAATGATTCATATCAGACCATTGCTTAATTCACCTGGGAAGTCAGATAGCATCTGGAGAATGATTGTGTACTACCACAGCCTCAATTTCAGCTGCTATCTCAAATGTAGTACATTGTTACAGGAGATTACTAAGACTTCCCATACATGGTGTGTAGTCACTGATTTGGAAAATACACTCCTTTCCTTTATAATTAAAAAAACACGTTTCTTCACAAAGTGGGATGGACAATAATCACTTACAGCTTTCCTGGATTCTACTGCCTCAGTCATAGTAACATGGTTTGAAGAGATCTGGACCTTCAGGGCATGCTGTACAACATTGCTCCAATGCACTAAACACATAACGTCATGCTGATTGACTAAGATGAGCAAGAGACGGGTAGTCCAAAGAAAGACTTGGCATGATGCATCCCTTCCAGATGACGAGAATTAAACACCAGAAAGAATCATGGATGGACACTTCTTGGAATTTTAGGATCAGACTGGCCAACTATGTACTGGAATATCCCCTCTAAAGATTAAAGAAAAGAAAGTATAAGCTGTTATATGCTCCCTCACATAAGGAAGGACAGGTCTTTTTGAGTTCTGGGAACAACATTTTTTATGACTGGGAATACTACTGTAGCCAAGTACTGAGCAACACTCTAGGCTGACAGCTTTAAATGGAACACAGCCCAGGATATGTTGCAATCAGCCTTGCCAATCTGGCATTCAGTCCAGAATACCCTGTAGTACTGAAGATATAAGAGGTTAAAAAAAAAAGATTCAGTATAGCTTATGGCAATCTTCAGAGAGAAAGAATCACAGGAATATATATAGATAGATAGAGGGGGGCGGGGAGAAAAAGAGAGAGAGAGAGGGAGAGAAAGAAAGCTAAAAATAAAAATATAATAGATATTGAAAATATATTTAACAATGTTGATATATATTTGACAAAAATGTAACAATTCCACAAAAATTAAGAATAAGGCAAGGCTTTTCTCTATTTTCAATTCTTTAACATTGTACCAGAATTATTACACTGAAATTACTGAGGAAAATTACCCTGAATCAGGGGTAGGAAGGGGAAAAACACTAAAATGACCTCTTTTTGAAAATTATGATATTATACCTAGAAAGGTCTAGATAATTAAAGGTAAAACAAACCCCAAGGGAAAGCAGGATACAAAGTTAACACTGGGAAGTCAACAATCTTTATACACATGGAGACTTAGAAAATATAGTGGTAGAGAAAATCCCATTTAAAATAGCAACAAAAAGATAAAACAGGAACAGATTTAACAAGAAATATGCAAAACCTATTATCACAAGAATTTAAAAATATTCCTGAAAAACACAAAAGCAGACTGAACAAACAGAATCCATCAATTGTTTTGGGGGAGTGGATGCAACTTGGTAAAGATATTAATATTTTCTTAACTTATAAGTTGAAATTAATAAAAACCACTGGCAATATATTTAATGAAGCTAGATAGACTAATGCTACCATTTACATGGAAAAACAAGATTCAAGTACAGCCATGAAAATACTGAATAAGAAAAGCTAAGAGGACTTACAGATTTTCCAGATATTAAAATACGCTATAAACCTTTTACGATTAAACCAATATGGTACTTGTGCATGAACAACCATTCAAAAAACTATGAAATGTAAGTGAAATTTTTAAATAAACTTGGGCTAACTCAAATTAACTTTTTTTATTCTGTTAGACTATATTTTTAATTGCCTGCTTTATCCCAGCCTTGGTTTTTCCACATGTTCTTGGTACTATAAAAGTTCTGCTTTTGGATTAATTCACCCAGTACTTCAAAGGCTATTCAGCTGGCTTCCTTGTCTGTTCCAGCTCTTGTGCAAATTAAAATTTAACTGGAAAAATTCAATAACAAAGCTTATTAGTGGCTTTCTTTTGTTACTTTATATTGAAAACATTTATAGAATGCTATCTCTGTGCCATGCTGTACTGCAGTGAGCAGTAGTAATAATATTGTAAAGTTACTTAACCACAGAATCAGACAACTAATTCCAAGCAGAGAGTGGAGAAATGTTCTGTAATGTCATGTCTTACTGGTTTGAAAATATTTTTGTTCTGTTGCAAAAATGTCCTTAGCCATTAAGAACAGAGACATACAATGTGTTTTCTATCATAGTTGTTTATAACCCATGGAGTACCCCCAGGATATTCTGATGCTGGACTCCTGGAACTGGCCCTGAGCATCTGTATCTTAAGTTCTTCCAGGGGTAGTGATAATCAGCAAAGGTTAAGAATCACAGTCTTATAACTAGTATCACTTTATTCTTGCAAACTTAAATTATATTTGCCCCCAAAGCTCTTTCTCTACTCCCACAACCTACTGCAAGATGTCAAATCTGCCTAGATACCAAAAATCTCCTTATACCATCTCCCTGTGTTCTGCACTCTTTCTCCTCATTTTCTCATGTCCACAGGACAGCCAAAGTAACTGTCTAAAAGCATAAATAGACAAGATCTTGGAATGGCTGTCATTAAAGTCTCTGATGGGTTCCTTCTGGACTTAGAGCAAAATTTCAACTTCTTTTGATCCTTTGTAAAGATCTACATGATATACCCATTGTATACTTTTCCAATTTCACTGTACATCATTCTCGATTTCATTTATTCTAGTTACATACATTAGTATTTCTTTGATCTTGAACCGCCAGGCTTTCTGGTTTTTTTGTTTGTTTGTTTGTTCATTTGTTTGGCTTTGGGTCTAGACAGTCCTTCCTGTCCTCTGTGGTGATGGTGGTAGTGGTCACATTTAATATTTATTAACCAGACACTAAAACATTTTTACATGCTTTAATGTGCATAGTATAGCAACTTTATGAGGTTGGTACTGCTAATATTTCCATTTTATGAACAGAGAAAGTCCAAGAGAGCTTAATTTGCTTAAGATAATTGAGCTAATACCTCAATTGTCATTCAGAATATATTAACTCTAAAATAACTTTATTTTTCAAATATTAATCAACAAAGGTTTATCATGGAATTATATATCTAGGTCTATCTCATCATTTTGGCCCCAACTTTGGACTATGAATTCAGTCTATACTGCAAAATGGAAATGACAGATCCTTAATATGATTGGTTATTCTCCTCCTTTAGAATAATCAGTATGTTTTTACCCAAGGGAGAGGAGAATTGTACAACTTACCATATTTTATTTTTTTGTACAGTAGGAGGTTTTGAATTCAAATCTGCAATCTACTTCCTACAAAATGTACAGCACTTCACAAACTCTATTTAGGCAAAAGTCTTAAAAGTTTTGACCCTGACACAACTCAGTAAGCATTTTATAGGTCCCTGGGAACTTCCTTACTTTTTTTCTTAGAACTTCTAAACTCTCTTCCCCTATACATTTTTCTTATTTGGGGGATGTAGTTTCCTATGTATACATAAGAAGCCTATTTTGACCTCTTTTATTTAACTGTTTGCAAACAAATCTCCACAGTCCACTCTACATAACTTGTTTAGAAAAAATCTTCCTTGTTTTTGAGACAAATGTAATTTGTCAGTGAATTTGACTGTAAATGTTGCTTTGGCTGCTGTTTTTATGGTGATTTGATCTGAATTAATTCAGTTCTAAAATTTTTCTAATTTCCATGGTGATTTTTTTCTTCTTCCGACTGTAAGTTGCTTAGTTAACTTAGTTGTATTTCAATTATCAAGAGTTATTTTATCACATTTTTATTGACTTAAAACTTAATTGCACTGTTGACAAAGAATGTGTTCCAGGGGTATCAAATATAGTACTTGTAAACCCTGTGTCATAATTTTTTCTTAAATGCTTTCATCTGTTACAATTGCTTCATTTAATACATCTGTGTGGATGACTTTAAATGTGTAGCTCTAGTCCACTCTTCTCAACTAAGCTCCAGGTTTATGGTTTAATTTATTTAATAAATTATTTTTTTGTATGGACTACAAGCATTTAACAGATAAGAATCTAAGGGATTATTTCCTAACACCTTGAATTTTCCTCTTTCTATTTTGTTTTATATTTTAGATAGTAGCTCACCATCTAAAATATCTTAATTGCTTTAATTTCCCTCTCACTCAGACTTAACAAAGCTGATCTGAATAGTTAAATGTTGTGAGCTGTGTTTCCTAATTCTCTCTTGGAGCCATCTTTTACTCTCTGTTGACAGAAAACCTCATCATTAATTCTCTGCTATATAACATATTCCTTCTAAGTAAGATAATTTGTCTCCTTATCACCTCTACCTGTATCTTTCTTTATAATCCTTCCTTATGAGACATATCAAACACATATCTCATAAAGCACAGTAATCCCCATAATCCCTATCTCAGAATTAGAACTCTTTGGTTATTGCCTACAGGTCAAGGTCTAAATTAAGAAACCTTGTATATGAGAGAATTCATCTGCCATATAAATGGAAGCATTTTAGTTAGGATGTACTATTAAATGTACTCTTTTCAATGACTGACATTCTAATTCTTTTACAGATTAAAGGGTCAGAAGAATTGGGATAAAAATATTGCCTACATAGTATATTTTTATGAGCTAGAAGTTATGATCTTTGGATTAGGCCTCCTTTTCTCAAGCAATCTTGTACCAATTCATGAGACAGTACAGATTACATGTTTAGGTCCATGAAAAGCTTTTGTATTGGTGAAGAGGAAGAATGAATCTAGTTTTTCAAGACTGGGGCTTAGAATCTTTCATTTGTAGTGCAGAAATCCAAGACAATGAGAAAATGTGTTGAATCTAGAGGGCAAATCATGAAATTTAAAAGGAACACATTTGGAAAAACAAGTAGTAAATAAAAACATGGGTCATACATCCTTTAACCAAGCTATGTGAGAAAGAAGAAAATGATCAAATACCATAATGATAATAAGCCCTTCCTAGGAGGTAGACTCCTTATAACTGCAGTTACAGCATTCACAGTCATAACTACAATCTTTACAGGTAATAAAAGTGAAATTGGATTCTGTACACTCAGTGTGAGAAGACATAAATATTATTTGCTTCAGAAAAGTTCGTTAAAATGATTAAAATAAAAATTAAACCTTTTACAGAGAAACTTTTATTAATATAAAGTTTTAATTACTGCAATTTCCTATTCAGAATGATGATATAAATATACATGTTTTATATGCTATTACTTCTCTACCAATAAAATTAAGCACAATATGGCTTTTAAAAATATTTCGAACCATTACTATGGAATGTTTTTAAATTGTAAAAAGCAGAAATAGTAATTTCCTAAAGAAATAAAGCAGTAATGAAAGAAAGCTGTAAGGTGAGAAGTAAATCTCATACTTTACAAAGGAGAGACCACGTAGAATATCTGCCTATTTCTCTGCCACTGTGGGGATGTTGTTACTCTGATTCATTTGTTTTGAAGTTAATTTTATGTACTCAGCTTTGCCGCTGCATGGAGGACTCTGCATTAGATGCGTATGTGTATTTACACATGAGTGTGAATGTGTATGTAAATATATAGACACATGTTTGGTGTGCATTTCTGGAACTAGGTCAAGCTTCAGAAGCTTTCTCTCATCAGTATATCTTTGATTCATCATAAGATTTGAAATAATCCAAATATTTCACATCAGAAGCTTATGATCTGTGAATATCTTCAGAAAAAGAAGCTGCTCTACATCAAGCAAGAAGCCAACGTCAACATTTTTAGGACTATAGAAACAAATTTCTTTTATGTGCTAAAGAGTTAATTATATGTTTTATAATATAAAGTCCAAATGATATATGTGCATAACAAGAAGTGAAATATTTTATATTAATATTTCAGTGTAGTTTAGATCCTAAAATTTAAGTTCAAGCCCAAAATATGTGTTATTAGTAGTTGCTATGGAAAATAAATAAATCAGTAATTATATCATCAGGATGAAATTGTAGCTATTACTGTTTTACCTCTCTTTGTTTAAAAATCTGAAATGCTCCAAAATGTAACATTTTTTGAAAGTTGATAGAAAATGCACACCTGATTCCTACAACAGGTCACAGTCGAAATGCAGGTGCACTAAAAATGTTGTAGGAAGTTAACTTCAGGCTATGTGCATAATGCAAACATGAAACAGAAATGAATTTCATCCTTAGATATGGTTCCCATGCCCAAGATATCTCATTATGATTGTGTGAATATTCCAAAATCTGAAAAAGAATTATGAAACATCTCTGACCTGAGCACTTCAGATATGGGATCCTCAACTTTTTATTTCCTTAGCATCACTGATCACAGTTGCATACCTCCTGATACAACAGAGAAAATTCAGTGCAAACTATTAACACAGATAAACTTTAAAGAAAATCTTTCCTTTTTATTTATTTATTTTTGTGGTGCAGAGATTGAACCCAGGGCCTTATGTACGGTAGGTAACAGCACTACCACTGAGCTACATCCTCGCCCTCTTTTTTATTTTAAAACAAGATCTAGTAATCTGTGCTCAAACCTATGATATCTCTACATCAGCCTCCCAAGTATTTGGGATTACAGGGGTGCGCTACCATAGTTAGCGAAAGAGTCGTTCTTAACCTCCTATCTAAAAACGTGCTTTACCAGTCAACTTTAATTCCTGTTATTTTGGTTTCAGATTTTTTTATCTTTCTATCAATATTTTACCTCTGGTCCTGGAGGTCCAGGTGGTCCCTGGGATCCTTGGTCACCTGGTTGACCCTAAAAGGGAAAAAGGAGAAAATGAAGTTTAAGGATTGATTTAATAGATATAATGTGAAAAAGGGAGCAGGCATTTGGTAAACAAACAACATTCACTACGTGAAGTCAAAGTTATAATAACTTTTGGGAGACTTACTTTACAACCCTTATCATTGTGAAACTTATTTAAATAAAATGGTTATGGATATACCATAATTTTTCTATTATTAGAGATATAAACAAATTAATGACTTAAGTGTTCAAATCAAGAAAAAAAAAGTCTATGTGTGTCCCAGAGACAGGGCAATACAGCTTGATTCAGCAAGTGGACAATTCTACATGAGGAACTATTTTTAAAACATAACCAATCTTAGAAATATCTGTGCAAGTTCCTCCTTGATACTGTAAATGGTTGGATGTAATAATCAAGACACACCTAGATTCAGTCCTTGCTGCTGAATCTCGCTACACCTCAGTTTTCTCATCAATAAAATAATAATAAAATAATAACAGTACTGTCTTAGTCACTTTCTCAAAACTGGGACACAATACCCAACACCCACACTTAAAGGAGGAGAGTTTTACTTGGCCTCATGGTTTTTATAGGTCTCGGTCTATGAATTGCTGGCTGCCAAGCAGAAGGGGCATGGTGGAAGGTTCTGGCAGAAGAAAGATGCTTATATCATGGCAGTCTGGGAGCAGAGGGAGAGAAGGGAGGAACCAGGGAAGAAGATGTACCGTTCCAGGTCACGTGCTTAGTGACCCACCTGCAACCAACCCCACCTCCTCACAGCAAGTCAGCTATAGAGTCCCCAGCACCCAGACACCTTCCAGAAGCCCTACCCCAAGCACATGAAGCTTTTGGGGGACATTCTAGATCTAAGCCATATGAAAGACTAACATTTCTACAGAGTCGCTGTGAGGATTAAATAGGCAGTATAACTAAAGTGATAAGCACCGTGTCTGACATATAGAAAGCGCATGTTACTTGTTAACCAAATTTATAATTAATCTTAATCATTAATCTTCTTTTTTTTATACTCTTACTCATCTCCTGGGTGATACCTAAAGTTCCTAAATTGTTGTAATTCTTTAAAGTTTTGAGGATGTAGATTTAATATTTTGGAACCAGTTTCGATATTCATATTAAAACTGTAAAGCCAGAACCAGAGAGGAAGGTGAGAAGGAGAAGTGGTACAAAGCCTGAAACCAGAGAAGGCTTGCGAGGCTCTCAAGAGCTGAAAGGGCAGAAGCCGAAGGTTAAGTACTCTAAAGATATCCTTGTTTTCAAAAGAAAAACTATTGACTACTTTTCTCATGTCAAATTCTATGAGCTTCAGATTTGAAATCTTCAAATTTGTAAATCACATAAAATTTCAGGATAAAATATAAAACTACCCATTTTCGAAGAACTAAAGCAGTTTCCTGTATGCATTTAATTCGTTCTCAGAGGTAAGGTATCTGGACACGAAAGGCAATATAATAAGATTACTGCAATCAAATCTAGAGAAAGGTAATGTAATATTACATAAAAGCTCACTTCAGTTCACCTTTTCAAGTCAGTAAAAACAAAAATAATGACTGAATAGTCTTAATAGTCTGTTAAGTCTGAATAGGTTCAAATTCTAAAAATGACAAGCACCTCTTGGGGGGGACGGTTCTCATAGTCGCCCTCTGGTGGCAAAATTCAATTACGACACTAATTTTACAAGCACCAAGGAAAATAGACTTTGTTTTTAGAAGAGATGATCAACAACCAAGTACAGTATTTACAAGCATAAATTACGGAATAATTCTTTGTGTTCTTTATAATAATTTTGTTTTGAGAGACCTCAATTTCGCGTTTCCTGAATTTTTACATAATTTAGACAATAAAGTAATATTAAATAAACTTCTATAAGTGACAGGAACTTCCAGCTTAGAAACAGAAAGAGCATAATGATTGTCTTTGTTTCATCCATCACAGGGACAAAGTATTTCCCAACAATTTATTTGTGTTATTTTTCTCTACTTTTTAAATTTTGCAAAACAAAAAAAGAAGGGCTTTCTTCTTACACAATGTATAACCCTTCTTGATCAGGGTTTTCTTGTATTTGGAAAACGTTCTATGTAGAACAACTTAGATTCATTTGGAATCTATATCACTATTATCAAGACTGTAGATGACAGAAAACCAAAAGTAGAACGTATAAAGGAGAAAAATACATCTTAGGATTTTTAGCATTCTTTCTATGACAGTAAACACACTTTAGGTAGGCACTGACTTGTATAATTGAAAGTGTGAGAGTTTGTTTCTCAATAGGAAAATTGATTCTGCATGAGCAACTTTTCACCAAACAGGAATCTCCTTACTAACTAGGGAAGGTTTCCAGGTCAAGTATCTTTTGTATTAATAAAATACAAATATTAGATAATATAAGAGATCAATGAAAAGTTAACCTCACTAATATTAATGAACGAGTCCTTATCCTGTTATCAGTTCAAACTATGTATTTTTCAAAATATTGTCAAAGTTAATAAAATAGTCAATTATCTCCCACCAAAAGTAATCCCTACTGGTATTAAACACATTATTTTGTAAGAACACTACAAAAAGTTACAAAATGAGGAAAAAAGCCCCATTTTTACCATCTCTTGGTACCTCTCCTGAAAGAACTTTAGTAGCATCTCCTGTGATTTGTGCCATGAAAAAGAGTATGACAGTGTATTAAAGGTGAAATAAGGCTCTTTGCCTTTATTTTAACTTGGACTAGAGAAATACTAGTGATGACTATTTCTATGGGAGAAAAATATCATAGAGTTATAGAGCTACAAGCAACCTTAAACATGATGTAGTCTTACTCTTCATTTTAAACATATTAAACTGGAAACCATGGTAATTAAATACCTGAAATTACAGCAGGTCATGTATCAAAGGTGGGACTAGAATCCAAATCTCCATCTCTAAGACTATGTGTTTTTTTTCCCACCAAACATTTTATCAGTATAAATTGAATTAAAGGGTAAATAACATTAAAACAATTTGCCTAATGTAAGCATGATATTTGAGTCCAGTTTTCTCAAGAAATTATTTGCAAAGTATGAGATAATAATATTGATGTCTTTTATTAGTATCAGGCTTAGATAATATGTGTGTCATATTCTCATAATTATGAAAGAGTTAAAATTTCCATGTTATAAAAACACGATGATATAAAAAGAGTATTTTGCCAATTATTGCAGACATCAGAAGTTCCTGCTATATGGTTTAACATAAAGCTATCCATTAGTTAGCCTCATAAACTGTATTCATGTCCTTTTTATGTTCTTTGGAGTGTCTGAGATTCACCTTTGGGGCACACATCTAGTGTGTATGGCTGAGTGACTTCACTGCCATAAGCACAGTAAGTCTGGGGTGAAAAACCAGTAAAAGCAAAGGTCACCCACCAACATGTCATCAAAAAACTACATACCAAAAGTTGTTCTTTGGATTAAATAATTCCTGCAACTGAACGCTGTGTAGAACATTGTGTCATGGTAGAAGTCACAAAAATGGGAACATAAAATACTAAAACCTAATACTGCTTCCTGAGATGTAACAGTAAACAATTCTGAGATGAGAGGGGGAAGTTAGAGGAAACACAGTAAAATTATCAGGAAAACAACATTTAAATATGGCTAACTTTTCTGTTTATGGTCACCTTTACCATCAGGGAGTTGTAATCAACATTATGATCTTAAAAGAATCATGAACTATTAAACTGTAAGGCAGTATGGCAGAGTGAATAAGAGCATGGGCTCTGACATCTGATTACGGAACTTCCTAGGGGGCCCCCAACTATCAATGGGACCTTGGATAAGTTATTTAACACTCTGTATCTCCATATCGTTACACTGCAAAATAGGAATGATAGCAGTTCCAACTTCATAGGATTATAGTAGTGAATTAAATATATCAATGCATTGTACTTCGTAGACACTCTAGATGTTAGCTGCAATAATTATTGTCATTATTAATACTTAGAGATACATGTTTGACTCATGCTTTAAATACTGTATTTAAATGATTCTAATCATTAAGTAATTTTAATAATTTGGGGTTTTTATATTAACTACAATTTAAGGAACCTTTTTTCTTTTAACAAATTGAACTTAATATCCAAGGGTTAGGAAAAGACAGAGATTTGGACTATTTAGATCCACAACAGAGCAAGACATGCTATCATTTTTTTCAGTGTTTCCTTAAGGAAATTAATATTTGGAAAAATAAAAATACTATTTAAGGTGCTGTATATTTTCTGGCTTAAAAGCCCATTTCATAACCAAGATCTTTAGGCCTCAAAGAAACTTGGCCTTGGTTTGTGGTGGGAGAGAGGTATATGGAGCAGGAGTTGATAATTTGAAGACTTAGCTAAATTCTAAAAGTGGAGACAAAAATGACAGACTAGGTTTGTATCCTACTTCTTATATCCTACTAACTTCGACAAATATCAAGGCACATGGCATGGCAGATACTCTGCTAATGAGAAATAAAGTAAGACATCAAACCTACTGAAGGTCCTGGCTTTCCTCTTATCCCTGGTGGTCCTGGTAAACCAGCCGTGCCCTAAGAAAAGAGAACAGTAGATAATGATTCAAACAAGAATTTAAAATCATATCGAATGACGGTAGCCAGGGGCTAAGGGATGGGGTAATGGGGTGACGTTGATTAAGGGGTACAAGGTTAGAGACAAAATGGTTAGTATCTGACGTGATGGATACATCAATTAGCTTGAGTCACTCACTGCATATTGCAGTGATATTTGTATATCATTGCATCACATTGCACCCCATAAATATACACAATCATAACTTGTTAACATCCAATAAAACAAGTAGGTTTATGATTTTAAAAAAGATTTAAAAAATCATATTGATACTATATCCTTACAAAATGCACAGCTAAAATAATGGGTACTCTTTCTTTTTGAAGTTATGCTTTTTTAATAGTTACACAAAATTAATAATGTAAAAGTTACCTTGTCTCCAGGATATCCTGGTTCTCCCGGCTCTCCTGCAGTGCCTTGTTCCCCCTAGAGAGTACAGTTTCATACAAAGACACATATATATTATACACCTGGCACTATGATGAGGAAGTAAATATTAATTACAGAAGAATAGTGTCTCTATCTTTCTTAGTTCTAAAAATTAATATACCTTATAGTACATACTATAAATAAAAAACAGGATATTTTATAAGTTGTTACTTGAAAGAAAAAAGACAAATGTGGTAAGACATTATCTCTATGACAATGTTAATATTTAAATCACCTTATCACCTTTGATTCCAGGTAGCCCCTTACTTCCTGCAAGGCCCTGAAAAAAATATGTAAAAGTTTTATTTTGTGACATCACGGAAAAATTAAAGGGAAATATTCATTATTCAAATGTCCATTTTAAAAATAGCATACCATCGGGCCAGGAATTCCAGAAGGTCCTACTGGTCCCACAGGGCCAACGTTGCCCTGAAAAGCAGTAAGAAATACAGATCTCAGTAAGCATGCACTGGAATTAGAAAGAAATGTGGAAAAATTAATTAATAAGTTAATAGATTTATAGTAGTTCATCTCAATAAGCTCCCACTTGGACTTGTTCTTCAACTTTTTAAAATAGTATCAATCTTTTGTGATATCCACCATATTTCTTGGAGCTATCTTTTACTAGTCTAGTCCAAAAAGAATCTCTCCTCCTTACTGTGCATTATATTTATCTTGCAATATTTCTGCAAATAAGCAACATCCTACAGAAATATTTTAGTGTCATGCTCCCAGGAAGTAACCAATTTATTTATTTACTATGCAGTTGCTATGTGCCAGGCATTGGAATAATTAGATTTTTATGACTTGAAGATATTTAGAATGAAGAAAATTTACCGTGGCTTTAAGAATAAACTGAGTAGAGATCAAAAAGCTCTTATCCAGTCTTCTAGGCTTATCTTACTTATTCATTATTTAATAATTATCATGCATAGTATGTAGTAGACACTGTAGCAGTGCTGAAGAAACAAAGCTGAAAAACATGGTTTCTGGCATCAAAATTCTGAATTTAATGCTCCAATCCTCAAAAGCAGGACTGTCACTATTGTCTCCTACAAGTCAGAGATGTAAAAAACTTCCTAAAAGACAACAGCAACAACAGGGGGATTTAAAAGAAAACCATCCCTTGTTTGGAGACAAGTTGCAATTTCTGTGGCATTAAGACCTCATTTTCATTTCTTCTTTCACTATCTTTTAGCCCTGGCTTCATATCTTCACCTAAAAATTTGTTTAAACTCTTTATGGTTTTCAAAAGTGTTTTAAAGTTGTACTTGTAGCCAGGGGCAGTGGCATGTGCCCATCGTCGCAGCTGCTTCAGAAGCAGAAGCAGGAGGACAGCTCGTTTCAAAGAGGTCAAGGCCATCCTGGAGCCTGGACAGCAGTCAGACCCACACCCGAAAGAAAACAACTGTTTTCACAAAATGCTGAAGATGTCTCCCTCTTGATTTGAGTTCAGATTTGTTAGGCTACTATCTCATGCCCTGTGAGGCTTCTACCACATGTCCCGTCTCTTCTCCTTGTACGTGTGTTTCCTCCTCCCTGTACTTCTCCTTCCAAGGCCTACGCTCTCGGTAAAATGAATCACTTCACATTTTATGTCCATGCCGTCCCTTATAATGTGCTTTAGCTTTGAAAGTACAGTTACCAGCACTATATGACTTATTATAACGTACTTGACTTTTTAGCATCTTTCTAAAATACACATTTTGTGATAGTGGAAGCAAGTTTTCATTCATTTTAAAAAATTTCCCAGACATAACATAATAACTGCCATATAATAGTTTTGCAATGAAGTGTCGAATGAATACACAAGGAATTAATTAACTTAAAAATAAAATTTCAAACCAATTTCTGTCTCCCAACATAACACTGCTTCCCTCTTCCTCTCCCTCTCCCTCTCCTGTCCCCTTTTCTGAGATGGGTCTCACTGTTTTGCTTAGGATGGTCTTAAGATCACGAGTTTCAGTGACCTCCTAGTCTCACCTCTCTAAACAGCTGGGACTTCAGGCACACACTGTCAAGCTCAGGAGGATAACAGAGTGTTGCTCATAGTTCATATTCGAACAATACAAAATTCAGAATGAAAAATATGACATCTTTACATTGAGATGAATCTTAAAGTCTATGAAATATAACTAAGACAAACTACTTCCACCATGTTTAATCTCAAAACGTAAGGGTCTGTCAGAAGTAAAGGGTAATGCTTTCCAATTTAAAAAATATACAATAGTAATGCATCATTGCTTGTAATTTGAAATTCCGTCACTAGGAGATAGCCATGGTTACAGTGGCTAGTTTATTCAAAATTCATAGCTTTAAAGCTTATAATCTATTTAAAAACCAATAAATATTTGTTTGGAAATTATGCACAAACAATCCACGTAAATATGGAAAGAATATTTTTGCAAGCAAAAAAGTCTATAATTTTGTACTAGTTTTTTCTATGGACAATATAATATTAAGTTTTGGTTCAGTTAATATATTACTGTGCTTAATCTGACATTTTTCAAATGAATGTACTTTGTTTATATAATATCCTATTATACTTTTCAATGACTCTAAAAGGAAATATATCATAAAATATTAACTGGGAGTTATGAAAATAATGTAATAAAGAACTTAGTAAAACAGGAAATTATAATGTAGAAATTTAATGGGGATACATAGAAAGTACCAAGAAATGTCCAGCATGTTGTGGCCCAACACACGAGTTACACAGAAGGTCCTTGTCCTGGAAAACTATGTTCTGAAAGCAAGCCATTATCACTTAAGAAATGTATTTAGCCCATAAAGATAACCTGTATATTCTTCAGTTTTCCCTACCTATCACACTCCTCTTCTATGAGAAAATTAAACAGATAAAAGAAATGCTTTCATGCATAATGGCTTAGTTGAAGGTCTCTAGGACAGAGCACTAGAGACGAAAAAGCTGTAAATACAGAGAAATTTTGAGTTAAACTAAGTCAAAGACGTAGACCCAAAGTATTATATTAAAAACAGTAGCCACTGGCCAATTACTAATGGTTCACATGAGCTATGCTGAAAAGCAAGCAAGGTTCTAAAATTGAGCATTTCAGCTGTACCCACATACTCACAGATGATAATCACTGCCACTAGTGCAATTAAGAAGCAAATAATAACACTAACTCTATGGAAGAAAAATAGCACATATGGCATCTCTTATCAGAAACTCCCTGTTGAAAGGAACAGCTAAGAAGTAAGACAGGTGCTACAGTTCTGGGCAAGCAAACTTTACACAATAAGTTTTTCATAATCCACACCAATTACTTTTTGAAACCTATTTCATTCTGCTCTCCAATTCCTATACTTTCGGGCATATAAACCTACTACTCTTCTTTATTTCTCACACAGTCATATTTTTCTCCATCTTCTGTGTATATGAACACAATTCTTCAGCTGAAAGAGCCATTTTCCAATTTTCACAGGAATATATTTATTAATAGAATTATGAATACATTATAAATATATTGCAACTAGAAGTCTGCTCACTCCAATGAATAATATAAACTATCAAAAGTTTATATATCCAGATTGCATTGCTTCAGCCCTCATAGAATTATTCTTGCTAAATTAGCTTTACCTCCACTGATCAGAGTAGCCAATGAAACCCATTTGACTTTACTGTATAAAAAATGATTAAGTTACAGGTCTTGCCTGGCAAGCACAAGGCCCTGAGTTAAATTCCTGGTACAAAAAAACCCCTCACTTTTACTTTTTTAGGGTAAAGTGTTTAATGGCAGTGGTGTAGCTTAACTCCTACCTTTGTTGAGGATGGCTTTTCTAACCATTTATTCGGTTTTATTCTATACACTAGAGCCTACAGTTACCATGTGTTTTTGTTCATGTCTGTTTTTCTCCAAACATGATCATGTGGAAGACTCTCTCAAAAGAAACCAGCGGCTATTCTATGTCTTATCCTTGAATCTTGACTAAGATCCCTTAATGAAACAGGCATGAATATATATATATACACAAATCTATGGAAATAAGTAATTTTTACCTTATCATAAAATGTGATTTATATTACTTGTCTAATTTTTATATCTGGCTGAAAAAGATTTGAGCAAAGTTGATATCCCGCAATGACACTAAAACTTCTCATTTTTCTAAGTTTTAAAAACACACCTAACAAATACAAATTATTCAATAAAATAGTTCATAAGAATTAATATTTAGTGATACTCACTCTAAGCCCTGGAAACCCAGGAGGGCCAATGCCACCTACGAGTCCCTTTTATAAAAGAAATGTGCAAAATTCATTAAATATAATTCATAATTACTAAAGATATTTTCTAAAGATTAAGACAAAAGTTTCTAAGAAAGAATACATCAAATTCTGCCTTTTGATTTTTGAAACTTCCTTACTTGTACACGTCTTTCCATGAGGTACAAATCTGTAGAGGCACTTCGTTTTTCAAAAATCTACTTTGCTCCATGCTTTTGCACTCTGTATGACTACCATCTACTCTAGGATGTGGAATTCTCTATGCCTTGTACATACTTGATAAAGGAAGTCCATAGCATTATTAATTAATATTAGATATAACTAGCCTATATATTATATGAAAAGAGGAGTGCTCAGCATATACAGTTGCTAGAATATTTCAGATGGATTAAACAATATCATTTCTTTGGAAGTAAAATTTTTAAACTCTTTAAACTTCATTTTTCTACTTTAAAAAACATAAATAATATTTGTTTTCATTGCTATAGAGATCACAATACGTCACTGTCACATTATTTATATGGTACAATATATTGGGATTAGTATACCTCCTATTTTACATTTTAAATTATTTTGAAACAAAAGCATAGTATAAATTATAAGGAATTATAAGTCAATAAACTAAAAATAGTCAGTTTACTCTTGAATTTAAAGAGTTAAAATGTTCTTCAAGAAGCATTAGTCTTTCATAGTATAATTAAACTGATTTTAGAATGGTAACTTTCTAAAAATGAATATCAACACTTGAATAATCTCAAAGCATAAAACTTCTCCATAAAACACTAAGAACTAAGATGGATAAATGATAGGCCTGAGAGCCCACTTTTTATATGAGACTTGTTAACATCATCATGCGTATCATGTATTTTTAATATCGTTTAAGCTTATAAAAATAAACTTAATGTTTTGATGACTGCATATCATGATGGAGTTAATTCAAAATACTTTTTTGCTTATTTCACATGTTCACAATCACAAATTAGAATGTAGAATGGTAGGGAAACTGGATTACAGTACCTATTCATAAATATGACTATACAAATGGCAACTTCAGCTGCTATGAGGAGATGCACGATGCTAAAGTGCAAGCCTGAGCAATGTACTCACAGGACTGCCATCAAGACCAGGAGGGCCTCTGTCTCCAAAGTCACCCGGATAACCCTGTCAAAGAGAAAGCATATACAAAGAACTCATTTCTAATAAAAAAAAAATTGGTAATAGGAAACATTTATTGTCTAATTACTAATTTTTTAAAAACTTCTCTGCCTGATTTATTTCCCTTTAAATTATGGTCTTGTGGTGCATCCATTTACTTAAAAACAACCCAAGTGTATTCTTCTTATGACACTGTATGTAAATTCTACAGTCTTCAACCATTCACCTGTTGATGGGCATATGAACTGTTACCAAGATTTAGCTATCATAAATTGTGCTGCTATAAATATGGTTACGTATTTAGCACTGCTGCATTAATCCTTTCAGGAAGATACTAAAAGAGGCATACTTGGGTCAAAAGGGGCCTCTAATTTTAGTTTTTTGATGAATCTCCATACTGATTTCCATACTGGTTTTACCAATTTACACTCTTAGCAAAAACAGAGAAGGCTTCCTTCTTCCCCACAGCCCTGCCGTCATTTGTTCTTGGTTGATTTCTTGATGATAGCCATTCTTTCTGGAAACAGAATTTCAGCGTTGTTCTAATTTGCATTTCACAAATGACCAGTGATGCTGAACATTTTTTTCACATATTTATTTGCTGTTTGTGTTTCTTCATCTGAGAAAAGTTTTTCATTTCAGATGCCCATTTTTAGACTGGGTTTTTAATTTGAGGGTTTTGATGTTTTAAAGTTCTTTATATGTTCTAGATGTTAGTCCTTTGTCTGAGGAGTAGCTGTTGAAAATATTTTCCCATGTTGTGGATGCCTCTTCACTTTGTTGGTAGTATCCTTTACTGTTCAAAAGCTTTTTTAATATGATGTGATCCCACTTGTCATGTCTCTATAACGTTTCCTGTGCAGCTGGTGTTTTATTCATAAAGTCTTTGCCTACACCTATGTCTTCAAATGTTTTACCTATTCTATCTTCTAGCAAATTAAGTGTTTCTGTTTTAATATTTATATCTTCCACCCATTTTGGTTTTACTTTAGTGTATGGTAAAAGATATGGGTCTAGTTCTAACTTTGAAGTAGAAAGCCAGTTTTCTCAGCATATGGAAGAGACTATCTTTTCTTCCAGTTTGTCCTGTCAAAAATAAGGTAGCTGAGTGTACTTGGAGTTGTTTCTGCATTCCACTGATTCTCTGGTTTGTTTCAGTACCATACTGTTTTTGCTACTTTAGCTGTGTAATGTAACTTCAAATCGGAGATTGTGATACCCTCTGTCTTGCCCTTTTTGCTCTGATTTGGTTTTGCTATTCTAGGTCTGTCTGGTTCCATATAAATGTTAAGATTACTTTCTCTAGTTCTGTGAGATATGCTATTGGAATTTTAATTGGGATTATATTAAATATGTATAATGGTTTTGGAAATAGAGCCATTTTCACTATATTGGTTCTGCCTATATAAGTACAGAGGATATCTTTCCATTTTCTGATATCCTTTTCAATCTCCCTTTTCAGAGTACTGTAGTCTTCAATGTGTAGGTCTTTTACTTTGTTAGAATGATTTCTAAGTATTTCAATTTTCTTGATTCTATTGTGAAAGATATTATTTCCCTGATTTCCCTCTCGTTATTTGCGTACAGGAATGTTATTGATTTTTGAGTATTAACTTTGTATCTTGTCATGCTAATGAATTTGGTTATTAATTCTAGGAGTATTTCTGTGGATTTTGTGCAGTTTTTACATAGGTATCATGCCATTAGTAAATAATGATAACTTAACCTCTTCCTGTCATATTTATGTTCTTTTAATTCTTCTTATCTAATTAATCTAATTTATATTTCCAGAACTATATTGAACAGGAGCTAACCATTAAATTGTAATGCAATAATTTTTGCCTTACAATTCACTGACTTTGAGTACATTTCTGTACTTAACAAAAAGTATTATTTTCTAAGATAAGTAGGGGGGTAATAAAAATGTGTTCATCACTATACAAAGAATCACTGAATCACACAGACTATAGCCAAAATTTGTGGCTTACTAATTCATTAGTTATCTCTGCTCTTTCACGATGCTTTTATACTTACACCATAGAGTGAACTATTAAGTACATACTGTGTGCTAAGAGTCTTATACACAGTACTATATATACACATTTCATTTCATTTTCATGACAGGTTTGGCTCCTAACATCCTCTACTTATGGTTGAGGGAATGGAAACACTTTACGATGTTAGACCACTAAAAATGGGCAGGCCTGAATTTGAATAGAAGTAGACTGATTCTAGTGTCCCTACTCTTTCTACTCAGCTACGGGGAACACTTCAACTCATCATTCCAAGATCTAGCGTACAACTGAAAGTCTTTTACGTACAGTTTTTTTGGGAAAGACATAATAGATATAAACATTGCCAATGTAAAAATGGATTACCACCAAAAATTAAATACCTATTGAAAATTCTATATTGTAAAATTATGAAGGATAGCAAGGTAAGAATTTCTCATTACAAATTCTATTGTAATGAATACTCAATTACTTTTACTTTATACACTAAACTTTTTCCTTAAAGATTATCATTGGATTTCTCAACTTTTAAGCTTTTAAGCAGGTTTGAAAAAAATACTCTATAAAATAGTAAAATAAGAGTACTATAAACATTTCAATAATATTTACTTTAAAAATTTGTAAGAACAAAAATAAAAGTAAATCATTAGAATCTTATAATATCTTTGTTTCAGAAACCAAGTGTTAAATACTATATGTGTAATAGACTGCCAAACATTGTTGGTTCTGCAATACAAATGTGAATGGATTAAGTTTAAATATTAGCTTCACATCGGGATGGAAATGGATGATGTTTCTAATATGTAGGTAACTCACACAGAAATCACCATTTGTCTTACTCTGTAGTCAGACGATAATGCACAAACCATCTGCATAGTTAAACATATTTTAGCCACACCCCTTTCAAAGTCAGCTGAAGTTCAAGTAGGCAGCCTGCTTTCATTGTCCTTGGGAGTCTGAGTCTGTTTTCAACAAACTTATGAATTTGTAATGCATCATTCTATTCAGTACAAGCTAATATGGGTATTTGAAATTATTTGTGAGGTACGGATAATGGAAAAAGAAGAGGAGAAGTACTGCAATACATCTGAAACATTACAGAGTATTGATTTTTTTAGGTAAATCAAAAGCTTTTCCAAAAATGGTGAAATATTTTAGAATGGAAGACACAGCACGATTATATTAATGTAAAATGTCCAAAATGGGCAAATCCATAGAGATACACAGGGCTGGTGATGTAAGGGGAAGAATACACAGTGACTGCTAAGGAGTGCTGTGCTACTTTTTAGGATAACAAAAATGTTTTAAAACTGTGATAGCTGCACAGCTTGGTGAATACTTCAAAAACTAACAAACTATGCACTTTAAAAAGAGAAATTTTTGGCATATGAGTTTTATCTCAATAATGTTGTGCTTTAAAAAGCAAAGGCTTAACCAGCCTGTAAAAGGAACTAGATTACCAAACACATTCTTGGGGACCGAGCCAGAACTGCCTAGACGTGCTGTTTAGGGTCGTTGCCCTCTCTAACCCACTGAATGGCTCAGCCTCCCATAAAGTCTGTGACTTCTCTCTACCTGGGAGAGAAGTTGACAAGGAAAGCAGGGAAACAACTGCGATCAGTACGTGATTTATTACAAATCCTTTACCTTCAGTAAGCCATACACAGATAATAAAGGGCTCGTTAATTTTAACTTCTTGTTTTTCTTCTAGTAGTTCAATAACATGGATTAGCTGTTCACCTTGACAATGCCTCTGAAACAATTTAGTTGAACTAATATCTACTTTAACTTTTTAATGTATTATTTCCCCTCTCAGTTTATTATGCATTAAACATTCACTTCTTCTTTAATTCTCTAATCAAAATATAAATAATTTATTCTATGAATTCTATTTACACGTTGATCATTGAAGCTTTAATTTTGAAACAATTTCTACTAAATTTAGACACTAAGTTAATGTCATTAAAAACTTCATCAAATTTGGCTATTATTGGATTTTCTTTAAAGGAACATCATTCTTACATTTTATATGGTTGAGTATTTCATTGTTTGTTACCCGTTTGGGTATTATTTTAATTCTATTAATTATATTTATCAGGTTTATTTTTAGTGTGGACTACATTCTTTTAATGAATAATTTAAATGTTTATAGGCATGTATCTTTATTGCCAAAAAATGATCTTAACAATTTGTTGGAAATAAAACACTTGGCTTTTAATTGTAGAATACAAAAGGAAGTTTCTACATTTTCTCTACCTCAGAGTGATTACCACAAAATAACATATTTTCTGTCACATTCACCTAATTATGATTATTAATTTAACTTAAATTTTGCTTTCTTACAAATATCCTCATGCTACCAAATGATGTAACAGTCATTTTCCAGGATTAACAACAAATAGAGATTAGAAATCTTTAGAATTTCACCCTTTCTTTCCCACTGAAAATTTCCATAATTTTCACTTCCTAATGTGCATAACAAAATTGTTCTATATTGCATTTAGTTCTCTATTTTATATTTTGTTTTAACCTGCTATAAAGTTTTATATTATAAGGACTATTATTTTTCAGGGACTTCAGCTGATTTTTTTCAACTTTTGAATTATTTTCTCACTTACTTCTGCAGATCAATGTGATGTACCAAATCTAAAATGATACTGAATGATTCCTACTTCCTAAAGTGTTCATGTGTTTGTAGCACACCCTCTCTTTGGGTGTGGATAGCACCTATAGCTCACTTTATCTAACAAACATCATACAATAAAAGTGAATGGCCCGTCAGTGCTGTAATCATACTACACCATGTAATACTCTGTATTAGCACCTGAAACTGGAGACTTCCTTTGCCTGCTTGATGATGTAAACACCTTGGAGAAGCCCATTTGGCAAGGATTTTGAGTAACCTCTAGGATCTGATGGTTTATGGGAGCTGAGGAGGATGGCTTATAGCTAAGAGATGGCAAATAACTTCTCACAACCTGAATGAGTTTGAAGTGAATTTTGCCCCCAACTTCCACATGATAATACAGTCCAATCTGACACTTAGATTGATGCCTAATGATCATACAAATAGACCCAGCATGTAGGGCTTGGATTCATGACCCATGAAAACTGTCAGAAAAATGGGTTCCATTTTAAGCTGCTGAGTTTGTAGTATTAGGTTGATAGCAACAGAAAAAAGAAAATGAATTCAATTAACAGTCAAATCATCTTTAAATAGAGAATATTTAAGATCTTATTTGCAAGTTTTACTGTAGGTAATGCTCAATTTAAGTATATTCTCATTTTTTCTAAATTTGAAGACCTACCAGTATTTAATTGCAAGTTTAATTAATGAGTATCATAATTAAATATATTAAAATTTTTATATTTATCTTTACATTTTTTGAGTTAATAGCATTAAATATTTATATTTTTAAAACATTGTCATTGTAGTACTTCATGCCTGATTGTCAATGAAAAGAACTTTTATCACGATTTATATACCTGTGCTAACATAAATTTAAGAATATTACTGTTTAACACAAAATATTTTACAGTCTCCAAGTGAAACTATTGGAGACAACACATTAATACTATTACCTCTGAAGCCACAAATCCCAACAAAGAGAGAAATAGTAAAATAGGTTTAAATTATCAGGAAACAATATTTCATCATGCAAAATTCTTCAGAAAATTAGATAATTAATTTATCTTTTCCCTTACCACAAGATCAAATCTTCACTACTATCTTATCACAATTTCTGTCCTCAGTGACAGTAATTGTAGCTTTTATATAACTTAATGGCATTAAAATATGAAAATACAGGCAAAAGACATGTGTACTATTTCTCTGAGGCCTAAAGATAACTACACTATGGTGTCTATCCTTAATGATGGACGTCAGTGATCTATACTTCCCCATATCCATGCTTATGTGTTGTTCACATCTTGAATCATGGCTGACCAACAAAAGATAGAAGGGATACAGTTTGATTTTTGAGACTATATTGTAACTGACACTACGTACACTTCCATCTCTCAGGCAAGGTAGGGAAGCCAAAACTGTGTTTTAAAGATATTCAAGCAGCCCTTGAGTGGAGGAATTCAGGCCTTCCACTAAGAACTAGCACCATTTGGACTGTAACCTGATAAATGAAAGTCACCCAGACAAACCACTATCAAATTGTGACTCACGGAAACTATAAGAAATTATATGTGTTTATTGAGTTTTCATCCACTTACTTGGAATAACTTGTCATATGATTATAGATAACCAATGCATAGTAACAAGGTTTATAGGGCATATCATGTCAGTGCTGAGTGCTAGATCCTGAATGGTATGGGTATTCATGTGTTTTTTCAATGCACTTATTGTATTTGTTTCTCTCTTGCTTGAGCCTAATGATGGCACAGGTATCAAACATGGTAGCCATCAAATGCTAAACTCAAAGAAGTATATTAGAGTTGTTATGGTGGAACGTATAGGTGGGTTTAATATTTTAGATCACTCAGAGATACTATATTTGATATTGTATTTAAATATCTTTAAACAATGGAAAATTTCTTTTTTAGGGTTATTTTCCTAGCTTTACAAAAGATCAGGAAAATATTTTCCTAGCTCTAAAAGTTATTTTCATAGCTCTGCAAAGACATTACAAAAAAGAATTGCATATAAAATGATAGGAAAATATGAAAATAAACAAACAAAAAAATCCTAACTAGTAATTATGACTATAATACCAAACTTTTAAAAAATAAAATCAATGCAAAGTTCTCCTGGACAATATACTCTTGTTTTTCTAGAATAAGGTTTAAAATAACATTCAGTGTAAAAAAGAGATAAATGAAAATTATTGTTGCAGGCAGCTGAGTTAGTTAGGAATATTATAGGCAGTGAGACAGGGCTAGGTCCTCCACGGAACCAGTGCAGAAGCCCAGATAGTTTGCAACTGGGAGGGAGACAGACACCTCCTGCAGTGGGCCAGGCCTCAACACAAAGGATCAAACAAATGCATCCACATCCTAAGGACTGATGTTCTAATTAGTTCCCTATCACCCTGAGGAAGCCTAGAGTCACCATCCCATCCCCCTAGGGAAGAGTCACAGCTTTAAGAATGCCAGCTTCCTACTGGCTTGCTTTCCCTTTTGTCCCCAATTTAATCAATTTTACCTGAACTACTAATCTTATTTTCTAACTATAGTTATGTCCCACCTTATGCCCATCTACTTTGTGAGTTCCCAGTCTTTCCCCACCTTGAACCTGTCTTGCCCCATGATTTTGCTCCATAAAAGTTCCTGGAAAAGACAGAGTCCTTGGCAACCTGCTCAGGACCCCTTCTTGAATAGAGAAGCTTTCTTTCTCTATTCAATAAATATATTCTACTCTTATCCTCCATTGTTCCTAAAATTCATTCTTTGATTTTAGAGAACAGGAACTCATAGACATAGAAGGTTGGGAGTTTCATCCCCCTATATCATTATCACTAAACTGATAATAAAAATACAATCAAAATAAAATTTATAAATAAAAAGTATTCTAAGTGCTATTGAATTTAACAGAAATACATTTTTTCCCAAGAACAAGCAATGAAAAGAGACATGACTAGGGCCAGGGATTTAGCTCAGTGGCTTAAGCACCTGCCTGGCAAGCGTGAGGTCGTGAGTTCGATCCCCGGTACCAAAAAAAAAAAAAAAGAGACATGACTAACCTGCATAGGACTAGAAACAATAAAATGTACATATTATTCCTATACATTCCATACATCAACATATATTGTCAAAAATACTACTATTTTAAAATCCTTAAAAATGAAACAAGACCACTGAAGGAAAAATCTATACTGTGAAAGGCACTGTGATGATTCAGTTTCTACATCCTTCTTTTCCTTGCTACAGCTAGGATAATTTGATCCATATTTGAAATCTCAAGTTTGTGTTCATAGTTGAGACTAATTCTCAATTTCAGTAGGAGGAAGCAGTTCTAGCCCAATTCTTGGAGATAGCCTCAAGGAAGGCTTAGCTAAATTGGGCCTCTGTTCCTAAATCCAACTTCCTGCCTTTTTCTTAAAGACAGGTTATTAATGTGCACTCCAGTTCTGAGAACTGGAATCTGCCTTTTTATTAGCTTCAAAAACCAGATTTACCCCTGCATTATGGGACCGAGTAAGAGCCTTAGGAAGGATGCATTTCCTCTCCACTGTATCACAGGACCTAGCAAGGCCCAGGAAGAATCCAGGTGACTGGCTCCTCTCACCTACATCAGTGGGACCAGGTGAAGGGGGAATGTCAGCCATACAGTAGGATCCTGCCTACCGCACACAGGATAAAATGTGGGACCAAAGGTGGGACCAGCAGAGTGGAAAAGTCCCAAGCAACATTAACGATGGGAGCCAAAAGGTGGTAAGTTAGGTGAGCCAGTGCTGTTTTTAGGAACAAAGACACACAGAACAGAAGCAGGCAGGTGATGCTGTCCCTTTTTACCTTTTTCTTTTTATCTTTCTTTGTGTTTCTTTTCCTTGTTTCTTTTCTTTTTCCTTATCTTTTTTTTTCTTTTGCTTTTTTAAACAGACAGGGAGAACTCTAGCACCAGAAAACTAACAGCATCCCCCAAACCCTGAGATGAAACTCAGAGAATCCTCTGCTTCCTCCTTCATTCTTTCTTTTCTACCCTCTTCTGTAGCTTCCCAAAGTTTGGGTGGTCATTCTTTGTCCTCTTGTTTCTACTTCCTTTTCAGTTATATTTGCTTTACCCACTATCTTTCTTAAATTTTCCTACCACAGGGTAAAACCACTCTAATAAGGGGCAACTCTTTACATACAAGCTCCTAATTTACCATCTGTCATACAACTTTAGATTTTGCTCCTATCTTTGCTCTGGTGTTTTAGGTTACAAAATTAATAGTTACCATAGTTTGTCAATTTCTAACCTGTGTTTGATGCTATTGTTACTGCTAATTATACTATTTTAGTTAAGATATCATCTCTGCTGTAATTGATTATTCTTCCTTCCATAACAATGCTGGGAAGCTCTGGGATAATAACCTCACCACAGTTGAACACCAAAGGACTGGGGACTGAGTGAAATAGATAGTAATGTCTCATAACTAATTAATTGGGAAGGTAGGATTTTGGGTCAGACACAAACCAAGAACCTCCTACACACAGAAGACCTCCCTGAAGAATAGACTCTTTTAAGACAGACCTTGATATTAGTGATATAGCTACCTAGTATAAAAACCTACAAGGATCAATGCAGAAAACAAAATAAAAAAATAGAAAATGACAAGATGCAGAAGCAAAATGTAATCTCAGACCTCAGCCCACCTACAGGTACAGGAGACATCAAGATAAAGAAAAGTGGAAGACAAACACTTGGAATTTCTGAAATGAAAGTAGATGAAGTAAGGAAACAAATCCATAGAATATAGAGGAAATCAGATGAGATAAATCTATCAGGTAAAAAATGAAATGACAACCATAATGAAGGCTCAGCAAACCTAGAGTATCATAGGTTAAAAAAAAATAGAGGAGCACAGGAAAATGATAGAAACCTTGCATGAAAAATACAAGAAAGAAAGAGAATGCAAGAAACAGATCTCCAGAAAATTACGTATTCTACTGAAAGCTGATAAAACCACTTGAATAAAATTAAAGATACTTTCACACATTGAAGACAGGATCATGGTTAGTGATCACAAAAGAAAAGGTCTCTTAAAAACAAGAAGGATCAGGAAATAGCAATTTGATAGCTATAAGATGATGCAAAGAAAAACAATATAAGATTGATAGGTGTCTGCGAAAAAGCAGGAGTTAACACAAATGACATAAAAAGACTATTTGCAAAAGTAAAAGGAGAAATTCCCAAACATGGGAACAGAATCTGATATACAGATATGAGGCATATTGAACTCCAAATATCCATGATCAAAATAAATCTATACCTAGACATATAATAATCAAGATCCCAGAAATTCAGCACAAGAACAGAATATTAAAAGTTATTAGAAAAAAAGACAGAGATCATCTATAAAGGAAAGCCCATCAGATTCACAGCAACTTCTCAACACAAAACCTCAAGTCAAGAAGAGCTTCGAGTGAAGTACTTCAAGTCCTGAAAAGAAAATAACATCCAACCCAAATTGACATACCTGGCAAAACTACCTTTCAAAATTCATGTAGAAATAAGATACTTCCATGACAAAGAACAACTGAAGAAATTCCTGATTACCAAACCAACCTTACAAAGAGTACTGAAAGATATTCTAGATAAAGATAAAAATGACCACAATTCCAAGAACAATAACAGAAAAGAAACCATTGGGCAGGGCAAGCAATTAAACAGAGGTGAAAAGCATAGAACCAACAACAGGAAAATAACATGACAAAACAAAGGCAATACATGTCAGTTATAACCATTAATGTAAATAGCCTCGATTTACCAATCAAAAGAATGGATCAAGAAACAAGATCCAACAACGAGCTGTGCACAAGAAACACATTTAACTCAAAAAGAAATCCATAGGCTGAAAGTCAAAGGATGGAAAACAATACTCCATGTGACAGGAACCCAGCAAAGTACAAGTGTAGCTATTTTGTTTGCACACAATGTGAACTTCAAACCAAGAATGATCAAAAAAATATGGTCACTACATAGTTGTTAGGAGCAAAATTCAAGAGGAAGAGACAATAATCATAACTATATATGCACCGAATATAGGAACACCCAACTATATAAGACAAATACTAATAGACATGAAAAATCAAATAAGCAATACCACAATTGTAATGGGGGACCCTAGTAGTCCATTGTCACAAAGAGTTAGATTACTAGACAAAAAATCAGCAAAGAATTATCATAAATAAACCAAACCTGTGGGTGAATGGACTTAGTAGATGTTTACAGAATGTTCCACCCAACAATATCAGTATACATATTCTTATTATCTGCACATGGAATGTTCTCTAAAATAGACCATATACTAACCCATAGAATATGCTTAAGTAAATGCAAAGGAACTGAAATTAGCCTATGCATATTATCTGATCAGAGAGCAATCAAAATTGAAATTAACGACAAAAGAAACTATAAAAAACTCCATAAACACATGGAAATTAAATAAAGTCACAGAAGAAATTAAAGTAGAAATTAAACAATGTCTACAATTAAACAAAAATGCAGATATAAAATACCAGCACCTGTGGAATGCAATGAAAGCAGTTCTAAGAGGGAAATTTACAGTGGTCAATTCTCATATCAGGAAAACAGAACAAGCACAAATAAACAACCTAATGCCACACCTGATGTTTCTAGTAACAGAAGAGAAAGTCAAACCAAAAGCCCATATGAGGAAAAAAATTATAAAGATCAGAGAAGAAGTAAACACAACTGAGACTAAGTAAAAAATAAAATAATTAATGAATTGAAGAGCTGGTTCTTTGAAAGAATAAATAAAACTGATAAACTCCAAGCCAACTTTATCAAAAAAGAAAAAAAGAAACAAAGAAAGAGACAAAGAAAGAACTCAGATTCATGCAATGAAGAGGGTAAAATAACTACAGATCCTGTGAAAATTCAGAAGATCATCAATACCTACTTTTAAAATATTTACTCACATAGAATGGAAAACACAAAAGAAATGAACAGATTCCTACATACATATGAATTATCAAAGCTGAATCAAGAAATTAAAATATGAGTATCTCAATATCAGTTAATGAAATCAAAAATATAATTACAATCTTACCATCAAAGAAAAGCTTAGGTCCTGATGGATTCACTGCTGAATTCTACAAGAAATTTAGAGAATACTTAATGCCAATACTCCTCAACTTTTTCAATGAATTTGAAAGGGAAGCAATACTCTGTAACTCATTCTTGGAGGCAAGTATTACCCTTAAACCAAAACCAGAGAAAGACTCAACTAAAAAAGAGAACTACAAGTCAATTTCCCTAAATCCATAGATGCAAAAATTTTCAGTAAGATACCAGCAGACAGAATGGAGCAAATCATCAAGAAGATTATGCAACATGACCAAGTGAGATTCATCCCAGCAAAGCAAGGATGGTTCAATATATTCAAATCAATAAATGTAATACACCATATAAACAGAGCAAAATACAAAAGTCACATGATCATATCAACAGATACAGCAAAAGCTTTTGGTAAAGTCTAACATTCATTCGTGATAAAAAAAAAACCTACAGAAAATCAAAATAGATGATCATTACCTCAATCTGATAAAAGACATTTATGACAAACTAACAACCAATGTCATACTAGATGAACAAAAACTGAAAACTATCGCTCTAAAATCAGGTAAAAGACAAGGATGTCCACTGTCACCACTTCTATTCAATATAGTTCTGAAAACATTAGTCAGAGCAATTAGACAAGGAAGGAAAATAAAATAAATAAGGATAGGTAAGGCAGAAGTTAAATTATCATTATTTGAAGATGATACGACACTCTACATAGAAGATCCCCCAGAACTCCACCAGAAGATATATAGATTTAATAGCCAAGTTCAGTAGCATAGCTGGATATAAAATCAACACTCAAAAATCAATAGCATTCTTGTATGCAAATAAACTCACTGAGAGAGAAATTAGGGAACCCAAGTCCTTCACAGTAGCATCTAAAAAGATAAAATACTTAGGAATCAATCTAACAAAGGAAGTAAAAGAGCAATATATACTGATAATTACAGTACTCTGATAAAGGAGATGAAAGATGATATCAGAAAATGGAAAGCTATCCTTTGCTCATGGATGTGAAGAGTAAACATCATAAAAATGGCCATACTCTCAAAATTGTTAAACAAATTCAATGTAATCCTGATCAAAATACCAGCACACCTCACAGAAGTAGAGAAAACATTCCTAAAATTCATTTGGAAACAGAAGAGACCTAGAATAGCAAAGGAAATTCTGGTCAACAAAGGCAAGACAGGAGGAATAACAATCCTTTCCTTGAAATTATACTACAAAACTCCTGAGATAAAATCAGCATAGTACTGGCAGCAAAACAGGCCTGAGGATCAGTGGAACAGATTAGAAGATGCAGACATGACTACAAAGATACTCAGCCACCTTATCTTTGACAAAAGGGCCAAACATGTTCAGTGGAAGAAAGATGACTCTTTAATAGATGATGCTGGAAAAACTGGCTCTTTACATGCTGAAGACTAAAACTAGATTCATGTCTATCACCATGCACTAAACTAAAGTCAAAATAGATGAAAGATCTAAATATCTAAATATTAAAACAGAAACAATTCATCTATTGGAAGAGAAAGTAGGTAGAAATCTTGAAGACAGGTATAGACAGAGTTCATGAACAAAAGCCAAACTGCACGGGAAATACTTCAAAGAATCATAACTGGGATCTCATCTCATTAAAAAGCTTTCAACAGCAAAAGAAGTCACCAACATACTAAAAAGTCAACCTACAGAGTGGGAAAAAAAGTTAGTCAGTTGTCCCTCAGACAAAGGAATCCTATCTAGAACATATAAAGAATTGAAAATACACTTCGCAAACTCAAAGACTCAACCCCAACATGGGTATCTGAGATGAATACATACTTCTCTGATAAAGAAATACAAATGGAAAATAAATATATGAGAAAAATGTTCAACATCATTGGTTATTCAAGAGATGCAAATTAAAACAACACTGAGATTCTATTCCAAAAAGAATAGCTATCATTAAGAAATCAACCAATAGCAAATGCTGACAGAGATGTAGGAGAAAAGGAACCCTTCTACACTATTGGTGGGAATGCAGTCTGTGAAACCATGGTGGAAATCGGTATGGAGATTCCTCAAAAATCTTGGATTAGCTGGGCATGTTGGCACATGCCTGTAATCCCAGCACCTGGGAAGCTGAGGCAGAAGATTGCTGCAAGTTTGAGACCAGCCTGAGTAACAAAGTGAACTCAAGGACAGCCTGAACTGCATAGCAAGGCTCTGTCTCAAAACAGAGAGAGAAGGACAGAGAGAGAGAGAGAGACAGAGAGACACAGAAAGACACAGAGAGAGAGACAGAGAGAGAGAGAAAGCTATGATTACAGGTCCAATTTACCCAGCTATATAGCTTCTGGGTATCTTCCCAGAAGAATTAAAAACAACATACCACAGTGATATATGTGCACCCATGTTTATAGCAGCACTACTTGTAATAGTTAAATCTTGGAAACAATCAAAATGTCCATCAACTGAATAATGGATAAAAAGATGTGGTATTTTATACAATGGAATACTACACAGCCATAAATAAGGAGAAATTGAGATTTTTATATGTAACTAGATGCAATTTGAGTCCATACTCATAAGTGAAATAAATCAGACTCACTTGTGTGAAGACTGTATTGTCTCCATGATGTTTGAAACTTAAAGCATAAATAAGGTCTAAAATGTGCAAGAGATATTGTGAAATGGGAAGAAATTGTTTAAAAAGAAAAAGGAACTAAGATGGGAGAAAAGAATGAAGAAAAAAGGGAGAAAAATGCAAGTTAGCCATACTGTTGTCTCCTAGTTCATTATTGAAAAGGAAGGTTCATAAAAATATTGATTGAATATCTTATACCCATGTCTTATGCTCTGATTAACTACTTTGACAATCACAATATACAATGTATTAATTATTGTTATTCTCCTTTTATTTTGTCATGAATTTCTGTTTTACATTTTTTCAATAAAATTTTACAAAACAGATTTGGTACACAGTATATGCCATTCTTTCCATTTTTCTCTCAAAGAAAATAGAATCCATATTTTCCAACATAGTCCTAACTGCCACACATTCCCTATAATTGATTTTTATACTCCATTAAGGCTTTCTGAGTTTTCCCTTGTATTATCTACTCTAAGAATAATTACCTGTCTAAATTTTCACCTATATGTACTATGTTTCATGAAATCATGCTCAGCCTGTACTTCTTAAAAATTATCAGGAATATCTGGATGTCACACATCTCAGTGCTACCCCAAATTTATGGGGTGGGTTAATTTAAATCCTGTAATCATTCATACACACAGTCATACAATAGTTAGGAAAGTATAGTTACTATAGTTACTACAGAGTGTGCCCATTAAAATAGAATGTACAAAATAAGCTTTTCCTGAAAGAGGAGGAATCACTTAAAACTTAATGACAGTTTTCCATAATATTCTAGTGACAGTGGTATTTTCTTTATGGTCCTATTAACTGCAACTTCTTCCTGAGGCAAAGAAAGGACTTTTTAAAATTCTCCCATAAAGTTTAAGTATCTGAGGTTCTACTTTGTAGTATGTATTCAAGACTGTCTTGGGCTAAGGATAGGAACTAATAACAGATGACAAATAGAATGAACTTATACTATATTCTGAAAGTCTAACATTGGGGTTAGAAGTCAAAATATAATTTACTTCAAAATAGCCTCCTCCAACAGGAAGATACATGACAGGAAGAAATGTCTCATTGTATAGTTAGAAAAGTAAACATTTTTGAAGTATAGATGCTTTAAGGCTATTATTTTTCCCACCATTGTAAGTTTATAATATTTTTGTCACCATATGAATAAAACCTAGTTCAGTTTCATCTTTGTAAAAATACTAAATATAATTATTTGATTACTTACAGTCTATTCCCCATGGGCCTAAAAAATCTCCTTGAAAAGCATCTATATTTTAGCAACAGCTTTCTAGGTGTTGTTGAGAGTAAATTCCATTCCCATTTCAGTTCATCTTAGATCCTGGCAAGTCAGTTGTACCAAACATGTTTTCAGATCTTTGGAGTCACATAAATTTGCATGGCAGTTTAGCACACAAAAGCAAGAACTGATTGAACCAAGCTAAGAGCCCTGTGAATGCTTTTATAAGGCAGATATAGAATTTCCTGTCTGAAGCACTGCAGAATAGTTTGGAAAATCTGCACTAAAAAGGAAGCTACTTGGAGTTAGGTATGAAATATGAAATACATCAAAATCAAATGCATTCAAATTCTCTCCCTCTTCCTTCTCTATTTTTTCCTATTATGAATCAAAGGCTGTTGGATGCTCTTTAAAAATCTGACCCATAATCAGATATGACCCAAGAATCTTCTTTGCAAATAATGAAAGTATAGACTGTAAAATATAATAATGCTGTCTGTTTAATAAGTCCTACAATAATCTACCACCTTGTTTTTATCTGAGATCTCTAAAGAATGACCTTTAGCTGAATTCAAATATCCACAGATAGAGAGAAAAGAATGGGTTAATAGTGGCTTCTTGGACTCCTCTATCTTTAAAAGTCAATTTTATAGAATATATCTATAGCTCCATAGTTGTCCTCTAATATGTCTTGGCAATAAGGATTTTGATCCAGTAATGACATGCAAATAGGAGATAGGTAAGAACTGTAACACTTCAATATTTAAAGGCATGAGTACACACATAAATGTACTAAAATGTAACTGTATCTCCATAAAATATTTAAAAACAGTTGTAGCGATTCATAACTACCTTATACTGACATCCTGAAATAAAGAGCATCTTTAAAAATAAAGAACACCTATAGAAGGAAAAAGAAAGCATTTAAAATGCCAACAAAAGCTAAGAAACAAATAAATTTGTTAATTATTTTAGTACTTTCACTATAGCAAATTCATACCAAAACAGTTATCTTACTTCAAATTAAAAATCCTGGTTAAAAAAGGACCATTGTGTGATAAACATCACCTATATTTATAAACATTGAATACATGCAGCATTTTATTTTGGGGGAAAAAAGAGTTTTCTGGGAAGATTTAAATGGAAACAATTTGTAACATACATGTTATATTTGAAAAAATAATCTGACGCTAAAATAATAACTATGTCCTTTAGAAAATAATTGTTTCTTGAATAACCAAAACAATACTATTTGAAATGCATCCATTTCAGTAGCATTCATATATCTACTGTGAATGAGGACTTTTCTTATCTGTAAGTCTCTATGTAATTCATTATAAAAAGGCATCAGTAAGTTAGTTCACAATAAATTGATTTCACGCTTAGTGTTTACTGTGAGAAATAAGTGAATATTTGGTCAGTAGTATGAACAAGTAATTTATATTAGTATTTCCCCCACTCTAGCCTTAGTAATGTCAAAAATCATTTGACAGTTGTGGACAAGACTTTACCTTCTCTGTTTCTGTTCCATCTCCCCTGTCTCTCCTTCCCCCTTCCCATATACATACATATGTATACAAATAGGCAGGTATGGTACTGATTAATGTTTTTGCACACTGTTCGTGTCAAACATTCGGCTTTAGTACATAACTGAACCCAGCTCAGTAGTTCAAGAGGCTTATACTGATTATACACCTGAACTTAGATTTCACAGTATTGCATGTCTACTGCCTTCACTATATTGACAGTGAGTCTCATTACCATACATAATACAGGAAATGAAATAATTCATTTAACTAAATTCTGGCTTTAGTTTCAGACTTTAAAAATCTATGCATAGGGGTTGGGGATATAGCTCAGGGGTAAGAGTACTTTTCTGTGGGGCTTTGGCTCTGATACCTAGCAATCCTCCCCATGGTGTAAAATGTTACATAAAACTTAGGAGTTACTGTTGTTCTTACTTATGGCCACTACCTACGTTCCTTCTTCACAAAGCCTCAGGTGCTCATAAGCAAGACTTTGAACATTGGCTGAATCACAGAGGTGCTACAGTTAAACGTGATGCCTGAAGTGGGGTCTGGAGAGAAGAGGCAGGTCACTGGAGGCTCTTCCTGGAAGGGCAAGTCTCCCTGCTTTCTCTGCTTCCTGGGCAACACGACCTGAGCAGCTTTGCTTAACTCAGACCCTTCTTCTGAGCCATTTCTGTGCATAAACCTTCTAGATACACATTGACTCTCCTGGGAGCCAAAATAAACCTCTCCTTTGTGTGTTGGGCATTTTGTTCCAAGATAAGGAAAGTGATGAAGGCACCCTTTAAATTACATATTATAATAAGTTTTTAAAACTGAATCACACTTCCCCTTCAGAAGGTGAGTACTTCCATCTACCTGAAATTTGGAGGAGACAAAGTCATTTAAAAGTCAGCAATGGGGAAAATTTGATACTAAATTAGAGTTAGCTAGGGGTAAGAAGTTTGGTTGGCTATTGGACAGTAGGGTGACTATAGAGAATAAGGGTACTGCATTTGAAAAAGTTACAAAAAAAGGATTTTTAGTATTTTCTCCATTTTAATATGGAGAAATGATAAATGTCTAAAGAGGTAAATATATTTAATATGATTTAAATATTATGCAAAGTATACATGTATCAAAATATCACATGGTATTGCATAAATAGGTACAATTTTTAGATATGTATTAGTCAAAAATTAAGAGATCAGAAAATTCTTTAAAGATAAATAAACAAGAACATATTATAATAAAGTATGATTATTCTACTAATCACAATAAATGAATTAAAATGTCACAGCATTACTATAAACAACTGAAACTTTTAAGTAGCCTTTAAATTAGCAGAAAATTGGGAGTGACAGTCTTTGACAACTACACAACCACACATTTTATTTTAGACACTAGTGCATTTACATTTCAACATTTTCAGGTTTCTATTATATTCTTTTAAATGTGTAGATGTCTTTATAGTGACTGTCTTTATAGTTCTGCCTCTGTATTTGAATACCTACTTTGCATATAACATCAAATATACACATAATTTAAGAAATTAACAACGTGCCATATTCATATTCCATTTACCTATTATTTTTCAAATATTATCAAGATTCAAATATTATCAATTATATATTACTTCAAATACTATCAATTACATTATATATTACATCAATACTTATATACATATATGTATATGTATATATGACAAATACATATATTTCAAAGCAATAAAATTTGATGAATTTTGCAATGTAAAGAACAATACAATCCAACAGTCGCATAATCATTTCATTCACTATTTTTCCATAGCTTCCTTGAACTTTGTTGTAGCTGTTTTGTTTTTGTTTTTGAGACACTTTCTTGCTATACAGTCCAGTGTGGCCTTGAACTCACTACAGAACCCAGACTGACCTCAAACTCATGGCATCCTCCTGCCTCAGCCTCTCTAGTGCTGGAATTTTCAAAGTGTGCCACCTTGTCCAGCCTGAACTTTCATTTTGAACTCAACAGATTCTTGTTGGATACTTTTAGATTACTTTATTATAGAGTAAGAATAGCTGGTTAAATGGAGCATCTGGTTTTAGTTTTTTTGAGGAATCTCCACACTGATTTCCAAGGGGTTTGCACCAGTTTCTACTCCCACCAACAGTAGAGAAGAGTTCCTTTTTCCCTGCCAGCATTTGTTATTGGTTGATTTCTTGATGATAGCCATTCTTTCTGGAGTGAGAAGGAATCTCAGCATTGTTTTATTTTGCATCTCTCACGTATCCAGTGATGTTGAACATTTTTAAATGTATTTATTTTCTGTTTCTACTTAAAACATTTGAGAAGTGTGCATCTTTTTTAGATGCTCAATTTTGGATTGGGTCTTTGAAACTGGAGAGGACTAACTTTCTGAGTTCTTTATATATCCTGGATATTAGTCCTTTGTTAACAGTTGGCAAAACTTTTTCTCACTTTGCTGGTTGCTCTTCACTCTGTTGATTTTTTTTTTTTTTGCTGTGCAAAGGCTTTATTATTAATTAATTTATTTGTTTATTTTTGGTACCAGCAATTGAACTCAGGATCTTGCATTTGCTAGGCAGAAGTTGTGCCACTGAGCTATATCCCCAGTCAGCAGCTTTTTAATAGGATAAGATCTCAGTTGCTGATTCTCTGTAATATGTCTTGTGTGATTGGGGTTTTGTCCATAAAGTCTTTGGATCCACCAGTGTCTTCAAGAGTTATATATATTCTCTCTTGCAGCACACTTAGTGTTTCTGTTTTAGTATTTAGAACTTCAATCCATTTTGATTTTAGTTTAGTGCATTGTGAGAGACATGAGTCTACTTCTAGTCTTCAGCATACGGAAAGTTTTTCCAGGATCTTTTATTGAAGAAGCTGTCTTTCTTCAGGTAAACATTTTTGGTGAAAGGTAAGGTAGCAAATCTTTGTGTGTGTGTGTGCGCACGTGCATGCGTGTACCGGGGATTGACAACCTCACACTTGTCAGGCAGGTGCTTGTCAGGCAGCAAGTCTTTTAACCTCTGTGAAACTCACTCTCTTCACCTCTGTACCGGTGACAGTAATACATTCTTTAACCTGTCTTTAAGGAATGTTGCAAAGCTCAAAAGATAAATTGTTTTAAAATGATTTGAATATTTGAATATTATAATGATGCAATAAGTTTTAGCTAAATTCTGGTTTCTTATTCAGTAGGAAATTACAAAGTTATCCCCAGGGATTCTATCTAATTCAAAAGGAGAGCTCAAGAAAGCTGTAGAATATAGTGAATAAAATGATTACTGGGCCTATGATTTTACTGATCTTGGCAATTCCAAATTTGTGGCATATTCTTTTAAAAATATACGCATTTGTAATAGATTTAGATGATTAGAAAATTATTTTTAAAAAGCAGTTGTGTCTCATTTTCCATTGTCATTAAGATTTTATTTATGTATAGCAAAATTTTAGAAAAGTTAGGAGAACTAATTTTTCTTCTCATAGATTACAGAATATAGTGTAGCCCAGAATATCTTAATGTAAAACTGTCTTTCAGTAGTTATAAAAAATGGACAAGTGGAAGACGGGTGGTTAATTAGGTATACTACCTTGGCTAAAACTGCCTAAGAATATATTCTGGACTACAACTTCTCATTTATTAAATAACAGAATATTTGGTGATGTCAGAATTTCCTTGTGTTTCAGAATTTATTATAGTGCATAACAAAAGTAATTTTAATTTTTAAAATCCAAAATATAAGACACTGAAGAAGGCATTTTGAACATCTCTAGAACATAAGGTTGAAACTCTATGATATCTGGTCACATACGAAAAGGTTGAATTATTGCTACCATTAGTGTTTTAAGTCACTTGTGTATTTTTTGTGAAATTTTTGCTTCTTCCCATGAAAATAATGTTTCTTTCATTGGTTTGATAAATAGGTTAGAAGTAATAAATTTAGAGTTTTTTAAAATCTAAATTTTCCTTTATGAATCAAAATCTGTTGAATGAGATGGATTTTGGATGATAATAATAACAAAACAAAACTACATACATATTTAATAAGTGAGAAACAAACACAAAAGTAGATTGTATTGCTCTACACTGAACCTTAAGAAAGAAGAATCAAATTACCTGTCTTCCCTTAATACCCTTCTTTCCACGGATCCCAGGAATACCCTAGAATATAAGTAAGTCACAGGTAAATATTTGTTGAATGAATATTTTTGAATTTGTTGAGTTAGATACTATATAGATACTATAAACGTTTTCTTCTCAACTTATCCCTTAATAAAGCAGCCAAGCGCAGAAACAATTGTCCTACAAACTAAAGTAACAGTCTGAAAATTTTTAATATATTCACTTAATTGAATCAGGCCCTTTCCTTCTTCAAAACAGATTCCTAACTTTATTCAATAATCCACACCATCTATACTTCCGAATGAGATCCTGACATCCCTAGATGGTAGCTATTTGTCCAGAAGTAGCCACATTACCATTGATGGCACAAACAAACAGGAAGTTTGTTTTTATTCCTAGAAGAGGATGCCTTCCTCTCTGTCTTCCTCTGTGTCTGATATAAACAAAGTTAATTTAACCCTCTTACTTGTCATCTTGTGGTTATATAGGAAATGAGTTGTGTGGTAAATCTAACACTGGTAAAGGCAAGGCAGAGAGAAGGATGATAACAATTCAATATTATCTTGTACCTATATCTTACCTAATTTATGTCTAGTCACATAAGAGCTGTAGGGTATAGTACTTAAACACCAAGGCTTGTGAGTCAGAATGCCTGTGTCCTGATCTTGGCTCTCTCCAATAACCTGCTTACAATTTAAACTATGTCTGCATTTGTCTCATTTTCTTCATGTATAAGGAGCATAACAACCTATCTCGTAGATTTTCTAGGCATTTTAAAGGAATTAATTTATAGAAAGTATTTCCACAGTTTCTTTATTATACCATAAGCTGTTACTATCATTATTGTTAAATTTTCCCTATTTTAAAGCTCACATTGTATACACTGGAGTAATCTATTGTCTAAAAGCATCCTACTTTATATGATCACTTTAAGATTTGTAATTACTCATAAAATTCAGAGACACAGACTAGGTAACCTATGAGACCCTGAGAATGATGGTGCACGCCGGTAGTCCTGGCTACTCAGAAGGCTGAAGCTAAAAGACTTGTTGAGTGCAGGAGTTCAAAGCCAGCCTGAGCAATATAGACACCACACCAGAGACAAAAAGAAAAGGAAAAAGAAAAACTATCAGAACAATGTTCAGAGTGACTGAACTAAAATTTAGCTTTTTTAGAAGATATCATTGATTGAAATAATCAATTTGATTTAACATCAATTGTTTGATTAAAAACTCATGTCTCTCTTATCAAAAGAGTTCACAGTAGACAAAAAGATTCATTTCATTGCAACTTTACATATCATCACACAACACAACCAGCCTTTTAAAAATGTACTTATTTTCTCAAGCTTATTAGTTTTCCTAAATCACAGTGAGACGCCTAAAAGTAATGCAGACAAAATAATGTAGGGCTTTTAATATAAATGTGTTTATATTATTAATGTGTATGAATATGTATTTGTGTATGAATATACACACATACATGTATGTATGTGATGCACAATACTGACATAAAGGATTATTTCTTTCTACTTTTAGAGCTTTTTTTTCTTTTCTGTACTTACATGTTTTATAACATAACACACAAGTAGCTTTTTCATTCATGACAAATAATATTACAAGATAGTGTATGTTAGGCACAATATCATGAAATGTTCTTACATTAGACAAGTCTTAACATTTTCATACAAATTGGTCAAAATTACAAAGTGTGATTCCAACATAATCCCTACTGATGGCCAGTGTCAACACCAAATTTACTATCCTCTGATCCAAGATGACAATATTTTTGCAAGTACGTACAATTTTGGTTTATTTATTAAATTTTTTATTAGAAATAAGTTCATATCAAAATGACACAAAGAATTGTATCATGATCACTAGAATCATTAATAATGTAAAGTGAACATGCTTCCTTGGAGCAAGAAGAAACAATTTAATTCTTTGTGTTAAGATAGGCTATGCCATGTGTTAATTTGCTGTATCATATGAAGGTTAAATGGCTTACTTGTGGTAGTATGCTGAAGATATTATTTGTTACTGAAAGAAATGACTTGTTTTATTCACCAAGGAAAATCTTCACCTTATGTCACCAAAGACTGGGCATTTTGATTACCATTATAGCAGAATTCAAATGAATTCTGAATATTTCTTCTCTGTGGGGCCATGCACAAATAAGTATAACAAAATATGATTTAATTCACTCACTCAGTAACATATTTATTTGGAAATACGTTTAGCAAAGAATAATCAGGTTCACTTTCATTTGCAAATATTTTCTGGATATGTTAATTTTGTCTTCAATTATATTATTATAATGATATAATGGAAGGTTAACTTCTGAATATGACTCTAATTTCAAACTTCATAATACTATATTCTTTTTCTCTTATTGAATATAAATAGAGGAATAATGTTATATGCAGTCACTGAACTGCATATAACATTGAAAATTAGATGTGAAGCTGCAATCTGAGAATTTAATAGCCTGCTTAATCTTTCTAAGTAAAGGAAAATATTGGCAAAGATCCTATCTTTATTCATAAGTTTCTACATTTATGAACTGGTAAGTCCCACTATTAAACAAAAACTGTATCTCCTGAAACTGATTTCTTTAATGTAAAATACATGATCTATAATAATTTGTATTCAAATTAAAGATTAATGAATTATAAAGCAAAAATTTCATAATTGGATATTTTAATATTTTAGTATGTATTTTTAATTCAACTAAAAATACCTACCCACATATGTTCATAACACATTACTTTCTTTTATCAAAATTCAACAAGACTTAAGAAAACCTATTTATATTTCTGATAGATGATTTTTCTTAAACCTGGCTTGTTCCCTCAGTTAAACTACCTCACTGATATTTGAGGTTATGACTGCTGTTAAACATTTTCGTAAACATATCACTTTAGAAGTAATGTTTAAATAAAGTCCACTTACTCTTTCTCCTTCAGGTCCTAATTGTCCTGCTTCTCCAGGAGAACCAATGAACCCCTTAAATCAAGAAAATAGTATCTACATTATTTCATTCAAAAATTTAAATAATATATTGGTAGTCTAAATATGCATAAATAATTCTAGATATAAGTACTTAAAATGTTATTTATAATAATATGAAATTTATAAGATTTAAAAGTATGAGTAACTTCCATTCATTTTACTGTTTTTCTAATAGAAGTTACAGAGCAATCTTTTCATTTAAAAAAAAAAGCATGGAATATAATTTAAGACATGGTACCTGATAAAAATCAGTAAGATCAAACTTTTTCCTTCACTCAATTTTATAATAGATGGAAATATATGCATATGATTAAATGAAATGTAAGTCAAAAGTGAGGTACCAAAAGAGTAGAGAGGAGGAAAAGATGCATTCACTGTGGTAGGAAGTAAATGCAATGGAGGAAGATTTTAAGGGAGGCTGGCACTTCAGGTGGAGTAAGAGAACTCACAGAGCCTTTGTAAATGGTAGCAAACAGGGAATGTTTGTAAATAGTAACCACGTTTTATGTGTAAAATGCTTTAGAGAAGACCAAAACCCCCTTTTGTCTCCACAAAGATTTCAATATAGTCTGAGACCAAGGGATACACATAACTATCAATACAAGGTATTTATTTGATTCTAACAGATGGTAGTTATATCTTACTTGTAGCAAATAATCTAGTTCATCAAATTTATAGATAAAGGTATGAAAGGTTATGGGCCAGATTAAAAGATTTTAAAATTTTGCTTTAGACTCATGGAAGTTATTGACTTTGTGATGGTAGCACAATGTTCTAATGTCAAGATGCACACAGTGTGATAAAAAAGTATAATAAATATTTAAAGTGAAAAATATTATAGGAAAAGACACATTGCCATTAATGCCTCTCAAAAATATTTCCCTTCGTTTTGAATACACTTGCCCTATTGTTCTTGCCAACTTCTGAACCAGTTCTAGAATCTTCTCCTGTGAGTATCTTTACAATGTGGTGAATGCTACTGCCGAATGCCATCAGATAGAAAGGCAGGCTCACAGAAGTATTACCATGTGTCCTCCGTCCACCTTATTTACTGGATCTGACAGTGTGTGATTTCTGGCTCTTCCCCAAAGTAGAAAAGGCAAACATTTTGAATTGAAGCAGCCAACAGCAGTGCAACTAAAGACACAAAAGAGGACTTTCAGAATTGCTCCAGAAAATGGCAAAAATGATGGAGTGTGCTTTAAATGAGCAGGAGTATTTTGGGGAGGTTAATGGAAGCATGTCTCTCACTGAAATAAAATTTTTACAGGTAAATATTGACTGTATTTTTTCAACACACTTCTAAAATAGTAATGTGTTGACAAGATCTAGAACACAAGCAAGACAGGAAACACTGAAAGTAGAGAAACCTGTTAGAAGTTTCTTCCTTTTTCAATGGTCCAAGTTTGAAGGAATAAAAATGTGGACATTAATTCAACAGGCATTAATTTAGCATCCATTGCATACCAGGTACTGGGATTATAATGATGAATGTGAAAATCATTGCTCTTAAAGAATGCAGTTTACTAGAAAAGAGGATCAGTCATACAAATGAATAACTGTGAAATCTTACGATACTTGTGACATAATGTAGTTAGTGATATGGCATGTTCAAGACACAGTGAAAACTCTGGAAACCGAGTAAGTAATTTTGCCTAGAAAAAAGACTGAAGTTTCTTTAAGGAGCTGAGTCTGGAAGGAAAAGAAAAGCAGGACTGATAGTTTCTAATCAATCACTTAATAGGAATAAAATAACATGGCATGATACAGAGACAGTTATTTCTACATGATTGGTGAAAAAAATGACAGGGGCTGTATCAGGATGGATCTGACATATTGTGACAGAAATTCTGGAATTTATACTGTGGTTCTTTAAATAAAGTAGGCATAGGTTTGATATAAACACATTTGCAGTTCATAAACTCATTTGGCGTTAACATGTCTCTGTGTCAGTACTAAATATTAAGATAAAGATAACCCTAAAGTTTAAGGCTGGGTTCACAGGAAAATGGTAAGCACTGATATAAATATGGAAACAGAATAGGATAGCTGGATTGGTAGAGAGTGAGTTTGTTTAGTCATTTTCTGTGTGGTCATGCTAAAACACATAATAACAATGATCTCCATAGAAAATTGATGATATGTGGCTCATAGAAATAGCCCATTGAAAGATAAAAGATTAAAGACAGATATGTCTGAACCCTACAAGATAGACTCTATCTATGGGCCCACATGACCAGTGCAATGAGGACAGCTGTGTTTTTACGCTTTAAAAAAACCAGGTAGAGGCAATTCTGTGTTGCCAGCAGGCCCACTAAGAGAGTGAGAAGAGAGAGGCCTTCCACACTTCTAATGGCTGAGGTGCTTGGCCTATTATTTCCTCAAGAAATGCCAAAGGAGGGTTAAAAATATTATTTTCTAAATGATTATGTTTAACACAGAAATTCTCTTGATAGCACAAATGTAATCAAATAACTACGAGTCAAAAGATAATTTATCAGAAGATTCATTAAAATATTAACCTACAATGCATAACATAGTATTGCATAATAAGACACAAATTGAATTAAAAAGTTTTATAATTCGGTGAATATGTTACTGTAATTTTTGACCTTTCTTTTTCCAGATTTGAAGTTAATGTCAAGTGTCACATTTGAGACTGTTTTTGAATGTGAAATGTCCTCTAAATTCCACTTAAAATGCCAAGGGAAAAGTTTCAGAATAAAAATGTTATATAACAGTGTAAAAGTCTACATAATACAAACATTTCTATATAATTGATAATTAGTTGTTTATTATTTTGTTATTATCTCCTAAATGACTTATACACTTAGGAAAAATTACTTCTATGAATTTTTAAAAATGCTTTCATAAATATGGCTGTTAAAACCTAAAAGTACATTATTAAAGAGTTACAGCAGAGAAAAAAATTTTATACAAATGGCAAAGAGCAACAACAAAAAGATATACAATACAATACAAAAATTATATTAAAAATTTTACAAAAGTATGTGAATCACTGAAGCCATATGGAAAAATACAGTGAGAATAAACTAGCTATATAGTACTAAATATATCTTGCACATGTACCAGAGAGTATGCTATGTGTAAAGAAACTCTCAAATTAAGTAATAATTATACAATCTAGGTAGTAAGTACATGTCATAGTTTATGCATTATGTTTAGTTAAGAATGCTAATCTTATTTAATTCTCACAACAGCTGAATAATAAGTTTCATTATTGTCTTTTCATAAGAAAAATGAAGCACTGGGGGTAAATAATATCTAAAGTCACAAAGCTGGGAAATGAAGGGTTATTTAAAAATGTGGTCTCTATAACTTCACAGCCCATGTTCTTGACCACTACTTGCTTCCTGAATCTAAGTAGATGTGTGACTTCAGTGGAATTTCTAGGAAACAGAAAATGCATGACAACATGGTGTAGTGGAAACCTTGGAAAGCTAAACAATAGCTTGGGTCTAGTTCTAACCAGAAATAACTGCTAAAGCCAACTTCCTTCAGCCTGCTATTTTCTCCTCTGCAAAATTGGACCTGTTCTATTTCACAGGATTGATGGAAACACAAAGAAGACACAAAGAAGACATATGATGATAACAAAAATATCTAGGAGTCTAAAAAATGTGACACATCATTATTGTGCATATTATTTCAATCCTTTATACTTCACCCAATTTCTAAAAATTATTTTTGATTTAAAAAGGTGCAAATATTGATTAGAGAAATAACTTGCTATTAAAAATAGAGAATTTTAAAAACAGAAAATTTAGTTTATTTTTACTAAATTTTCCTAGAATAAGTTTTTTTATTTTAGTTCGTAGCACACTATATATATATACATATAAATAAAATTTTTAGAACTTCTTTCAATGATAAAAATTGGCTAACATTTCCTTTAAAGGTTTAGAAGTAGAACAGGATGTTCTTGTTATGATCAGCTTATTTTCTTCTCTAATGTTTCCTAATTCTTGACATTTTTTCCATCATAAAATAATCTCAACCTTGAAATATTATTATTTTTTAACCTCTTCACTTTTTTCTATCAAGGCTTCCTAGATTTATATATAGTTGTATATAAGCAATACCACATATGTTTAAAGAGTACATTCTAAAACGTCTGACAGGCTAACAATTGGAAATTAACGGAAAATAACAATGCAAAACCTACCACCATGAGACTATTTTGTATGACCAGAAAAGTGAAAATAGAAAGTGTATTCTTTTCAGACTAAGTTTTTATTAAATTCAAACTTCCTTAAAAAGTATAAAAATAATACTTTGCATATTTCACTCTATCTTATACAAGCATGGGTTAACAAAATTATGAAAATGCTTACTTACTCGTAAACCCTTAGGACCTGGATTACCTTCTGGTCCAGCTAAACCCTAGAAGAACAAAAGACAATTTCATCACACTACAGTATTTTTAAAGTGTTGTTTACAAAAAAATATAGAGTGGTATTATTTTCAAAACTATAAAATTAAACTCACTGTTCCTAATGGAGATTACAAATGTTCAAAGAATTTTAGAATTTCAGAACCAAAAGAGGGAATGGGTATATTTACTTTACTTATCTAATTATAGTACATTATGACATATTGTTAATAAAGAAAAATTTTTTTCACTAAATATGTCCTATTAGAAAAGCTATCTGTGTTGTTTTATAATAGTTCCAATTAGGCAATTCTAAAAGATATTCCCAAGTTTTTTAAAAGATGAATACTTTTCAAACTTTTAATCATTGTCCATATGCCTAAGTATTCATAGATTGTTTTTCAGATAATATGCATATCACTTGATGGGGAGAGTATCAATATAATATATCCAGATAATTTTAAAGGCCTAAAAATGGAATTTTATAAACAAGAGATTATTCTGTTTTGCCTTTTTATTTTCCTCATTCTTGAGAATAAAAACATACAAATATAACTTTCTACAGTTAATTAACTTTAGAAATAATTCCTGAGGATCTAGCAAGGAAAGTGCTCTATTATTAGTCTAAATAAGGTAAGGAAAATTAGAAATTAGAGAGGATAGTTCTGAAATGATCACAGTGAATTTTCAAAATAGTATACAAAGAACTAAATTTAGTTCAAATAAAAATATTTGAAAGTATGCATAGCACAACCATTTCCCAAGTTTTTATAACTTATATAAAAGTGGTTCTTATTACAGATAGTCTCAACTTCTAATATTCATTTCAGTCAATGGCAGTATTTTAAAATTAACACTGGGCTGTTCTAAGAACGTATTAGCTCTTTGGTATTTTAATCTTGTGGTTGCACGGCATGCCATATCCAACATGTTTAAAAGCCCCACTCCTGTTTTCAGACAAAACTTTATGCAGATAAAATTTTAAAGATTTTACAACTTTTATTTTGAAATTATTTCTCTATCAGTAATTCATTATTTAATAAAAATAAACCAACTGCCATCTGAGCATTGACTTTCAAGTTGAGGGCATAGATATTTTAGAGGAATATAAAATGTGTGAATATAGTTACTGCACCTGCCTGCCAGGGTAACCAGGTGAACCAATACTACCAGCAAATCCTGGAATTCCCTGAAATGAAAAACAAAATAAATACAGCAATATAGAAAAGCCAAAGAAAACCCAAGGCAACAAATTTCCCAGTTTCAAAAGAATTTTTCCCCCATAAAATTAAAGTACTACATATTGCTTATCTGACTGAGGGAGATAAGCCAAAAATTGCTAAATAGAAATAAATAAAGCTATAGATTAGGGCACTAAATTAAACATTCATTATTAATAATGGTAAACCTAGGAGAAAAAATCCAGTGTTATATATCTAAAGAAAATACTTATCCCCAAGGAAGAGTGTGTGTGTTTCTTAATAACCAGCACCTCTTTTGATTAAATTTATTGTGCTCGGAATCATCCTGCAATGAATTTTAACATTAGCCCCAAGTAAACTTCAAGACTATTTCTTTGTTTCTAAAATAAATGCAATCTTACATTGAATCTGATTAAGTAAATAAATATTAATAGATATCTACCATGGCATGGGTCTATCTGAAATTCATATAATAAATGTGGGAAATGCCAAGAACTGAATATTTGTGTGTAGGTATGTTGAAATCCTAATCTTTATGGTCATGTCTAATGATATCAAAAGGTATTTAGGTCATGTGGATGGATCTTTCATGAATGGAATTATGGCACTTATGAGAGATGAGACAGCTAGTTAGTTTTCTTTCTACCGTGTGAGGATACAAGTTAGCAGTCAAGACGTCCTCACCAGAACTTGATCGCATTGGTGTGCTGATCTCAGGCTTTTTAGCCTCCACAATACTGAGAAATAAATTTCTGTTGTTTATAAACTACCCATCTACGGCATTTTGCTATAGCAGCCCAAATTGATTTAGACAGAGAGTAAATACATTTGGAACTATTTTGTGCTCTTTATTTAATACCAGATTTGTTTAAGGAGAGCTATGCTAGAGAACTGGGTGGAAAAGTAAGACAAAATACCTTTCCATTTGCTTTCATTGATACATTATTCATTTGTTAATATATACAGAGTTTAAGTCTATTAAATAATTCTCAGAAATGTCAGAAGAATGTGTGTTGAGCTACCTTTATTTAACTCAAGTGGTAACAACCACAAGTTTTCTAGGTTCCATATTTATCATGTAAAATTAATTTCCCATCTATTATTTGTCAAAGAAATTAGTCCTTTGTTTCTTTCTCTGAAGTAGACAGAAGTGCTACCTGCAGTTTAAGTTTCAAAACACTAAAACTCTTAAAAAATTGTTAAAACTAGAAAAGATCAGACCAAGAAAGGGTAAATGGAGGATCATAGTTTAAACTTTCTCCTCTTCACTTTTATTGGAATATTTCTCTTAAATTTATTCTCTTATTTCTGTCTTTCATGTTCTCATGTCTTCCCTTGACCCAACAATTATCACTTACTTAGCAACATTTCATGTGCCAAAATTTTAAATCCATACTACCTTTGAAGAAACTAAGATACGGAGACATTATAACAATGGGGGCAATTTCATACACCATAAACACTGGCCTTCTAAAGATTACAGAACAAACAAATCATGTCTGTATGGTAGGAGACTAATGATTTTCCAAAATCATGTTTATGTAATATTATTACCTTATTAGTATTCATTGTATAAAATAATTATAAAATGAATTATAATTTCATTGCATAAAATAGTCCTAATCACTCATTGAGTAATAATCATGTGCTAGGTTAGTACTTCAAGTATTCTATATGCAATTTCTTATTCAATCTATTAAAACTCTGTAAGATATCATTATCTCTATATTACATGTGAGAAAAAAATGAGATGTAGTGTTTAAAATTACCAGCTAGAAAAGTCATTTGTCTAGTAGATGAAAAGGATGTAAAACAGCTAGTCTAATTCTAGAGACTACCATTCAAGGCTGCATCTCTAGTGTGAGTTTGAAGTACAAATAACTTCCAGTAATACTTTAAGAAAAGCCTTCTAATGTTAAGATTTGTTTTAGTACATTTACAGTCACCTTCCTTTGTGATTTATCCAATTGCTAAATACACAGGCCTACATATAGACTATGTTTATGTTTATGTTTGCCTATGGTACTAGAAAGGCGTGTAACAAATTTCCAAGGCCATTTTTATTCTATAGTTCACTATCTACCTAGCTAATTGCAATCACTTTCCCAGCCTATTCCTTTCCTAACCAAATTAGTTTAAAAGACCTCAAGAAAAAGTCAATCTGTTAGGGGCCATAAATGATGTCTCATTTCAAATGGGCTTTCACATGTAGAGATCTAACACATTCCAGCTACATAGAGAAAAGTATAAAAGAAGTTCTGTTATACTAGAATAGTATTAAACAAAGTAAACATGTAAACATTCAACATAGTCTTTATATGACATAAATAAATTACAAGCCACCCACACGCCAAAATCACTGCAACAACCACAGAAACTCAAATGAAACTGGAAACAATATGACTCACTTCACTTTACACTTAAAAACATATTAAAAAATTAAGCTTTCTCACTCAACTCAGTAAATTGAATGGAAGAACAAAGGCACAGTTGTATCACTAGCTTCTTGATAAATTAAGGTCAGGAAATTAGCAAGAACACACCAATCTCATTTGTCACTCTAAGCATCAAAACCTCCATGCTGAGTTGGTCAGATTCCTTTCAGAATCCCAGGACTTCTGCTATGGGTCTTTTCCATATCTATCTCATTTTTTCTCATTAATAAAATGGGATAGGGCCAGGGATTTAGCTTAGCAGCATAAGTGCATGCCTTGTAAGCGCATGGTCGTGAGTTTGATCCCTGGTACCGATAAAAAGGGGGGGAGGGATAATAGTAAAGTTATTGAGTGGAGAAGATAGAATAATATGAAGGAATATCTACAAAAGTGAAAGTAACTGTAAAATATGCTTAGTGTTGTGGAACATTGTTAGTTAAAATTTATAAAATATTGAATAAATAATTATAGTACCAAAAGTTGTATTTAGTAGTGAGACCGACCATCTGGCCAATAGTAGAGGTTAAAGCAGTTTTCATTACACAGATGATAGCACTGTCTTTCCAAATGTTTGCTGGCCTATTTATTTATTTTCCCAAGGTGAATAACTTGTAGTACAACAGTTATGCTCCTTGGAATGTTCACAGTGTTTTCATAGTAAAAATGCAAAATTATTTTTGTTTTTCTAAGTAAATATAAATTTTGATTCTTCCTTTCAGAAATGAATAGTGAGAACTAATTCCAAAATATAGTTCCTGACTTTTAAAATCAATTTTAAAACTCTTCTAAAATATATTGTACTCTCAGAGTAATAGCATGTGTACTAACAGAACAGGGTAATAGAGACATTGTGGGAGAACTGATCAGTATAGACGTATGAGTCAGTTTCTGACTGACTTGTGAATTATCCAGTTTCCTTTCTGGGAATCCACACATTTCTGCCAAGGCCGTATTCTAGGAATTTTTTTTTTCTTCTTAAGGACTAATTCCTGTCATCCTCATGCTTTTTCCCCATAAATCTTCAAATGCTTTTTTAGCCTTGTTTGATCTTCAGGAAACTAACATTGAACCTTATACATATGTTGGTTTTCTTGCCATGTTTAGTAAGTTAATAATTAGCAATCTTGAAAATTATGTCTTGGAGATGAGCACAGTGTATTTTCGCATTTAGCATGCCCAAAGAAAATTGGCTTTGTTTCTCCATTCATATTTTTCCTTCAGGAATCAATCATCACTTCCTGAAGTTGCTTTTCGGGCTTCCTTAGGCTTTTTGCTGAATTTTTAATAATGATACATATCAAATTAGTTTTTCATTCCTAGTTTTCTGTTTTATTCATACTGGCTTAAAATATCTTGCATTGAAAACAAAAGACATGACTTTATTCTATGATACAATGATACTTTCTGGTCTGAATGAGAATCAATAACACAATTCAAGCCCAAATAGTCCCCAAACTCTTTGGGCTTTTAAGCAGTGTGCATGCATGGACAATATATGGAGTGTCCAAATTTAGACTGCTATTAAAATTTATTTAGATTTCCTCAGGCAAGAGTTAGGGAACTGTAGCTGTAAATTACATTTTAATGAACAGATATGCCCCTGAAATTGTACAAAAACATCAGGTATATGTGTGTGTGTGTGTGTATGTGTAAATATGCATATCTCAGGGTTTACAGCATTTATAAGGTTTTTAAACCAAAATTTATAAGATTTTTCTATAATCCATAGAAGTCAAGAATTATTGTTTTGAAACAAGTTAGGCTAATAATGAAAGTAAAAGTTGTCAAATGTTATGTTAAATATTTTTCTTAAAAAATACCTATAGCTGACCAATTAAAAGGTCATCTTGCACTACTAAATGGAGTAAAATTATTGTAGAGAAAATTGAAAAAATAGATGAAGATATTCTGCCAAGACAGTCCCTCAGAGACACAAGTCTCGCAAAGGAAGCACTTACTTGTTCACCACGAAGCCCTGGAGGCCCTGGATATCCCTTAAGACCCTGTGAGGAAAAAAGTGAACAAATACTATGAAAAGTAAGATTATACCATACGAGCCAAGTAACTAAAGAAAGGTTCAACTTTTAAGCATCAATAAAAGTTCTTTTAAATTTATTTCTTATTAAATTTAATCCTAACAGCTTATTATTATTAATAACTGAATTAATTTTGAGTATTACTTAAATAATTTGTTATTATCAACTGAAATGCATATAACAAAACATAGGATAGTGTATAATAGAATGTAGAATCTTTAATAATAAAAAGTTTCATATTTAGAAATGCATATACTTGGTTTGCTGAGGCTTTTTACAAGTGTGTTTTAGTTGAATAATGCTGAGACATAATACTCTCAGACAAAATTTCTTTGTACTTATTAAAAAACTAGACCACGTCCAGGTAGTTTCTCTGATCTAAATCACTGTCTTTGGATTTCATGAGTCAGTTAATTCAAATGAAAAAGGCCGCTCACAGGTTTATCAAAAGGGTCCTATAAAGCCTAGAAATTAACAACAAAAATATTTTCCAAGTAATAGAAAATCAAATAATCTCTGTTATTAACATCCATAGTTATAAAACAGTCAATACCTTCCTCTAGAGAGATGTTCGTTTAGGAACAAAATGGAAGAAACTAAAAAGAAAGGGCAGGGCTAAAGAAATAAAGGCAGACTTTAGAGCTTATTTGTACTATTCTAATCAACAATCCTAACCTATTGAACTAACCTATTGTTTTCTAGAAGATTTTCAGACATATAAAGGAACAAAAAAATGTTCTTTTCTTCAGAACCTGATAGGTTTTTAAACAAAACACAACTCAAAAGATTGAAATAAACCATGGTGCACAAATTTTTAAAATGTCCAAATAATATACTGCAAAGATAAGTTTTTAGGGTGCAGAATATAACCTAATGAAATGAAAGAATTATTCAGGTTTAATCACTGCAGATTTATCAGGAGAGAATTTGGACTGATGGGTTAAAGAAGAAAATGATGCTTGATTGGACCACTGATAAATGAGAAGAAAGCCTATCTGAAATATAAAGAAGTGACTTTGGAACCTTTAACATTTAAAATTAAAACTACAGTAAAATGCTCTAATAGAGAGGTCTCTTGGAAACTGCCATGGTTGGGGTGTGATTTTTCTCTGCCAAATAGGCAATGTACCACTGAGTTACACATCATCCCCAATCCTCATGCTCAAATTTGATTAGCACTGTGACTGTGCTGTGAGCTGGTGGGGCCAATTTTGGCTTTTCGGGCATCTCTTTGCAGCCCTTCCACTTCCTACCAGGAGCTGAAGCAGCCTGAGGTCTTCACCAGAGGCCAACAGATGCCACCTCCATGGCTTTAGACTTTTCAGCCTCCAAAGCCAAAATAAATCTCATTTCTTTATAAATTGCACAACCTTGAGTATTGTTACAACAGAAGATGTAACCCAAGAAGATGGAAACCCAAGGAAAAACAGAAAAAAAGTAAGAAAACAAGTTTGTAGACAAAGATCTCTGTGTTATCTGTATAGCATATTAGTAAAAAGAAACAAAAGGAAGAAAAACTTTGAGAGGGCCGGGGATTTAGCTCAGTGGCTTAAGCGCCTGCCTGGCAAGCGCATGGTCATGAGTTCGATCCCCGGTACCAAAAAAACAAAAAAGAAAAACCTTGAGAGGTTCTCTAAGAGCCAGTTCCTTTGCGACTATGCTTTTAGAAGACCTATTAGAAAGAGACATAGCTGTAAGGAAGAGGTAAAAAGGAGAGCGCGAACATACTTCACAAGTTACAGCGCGCCATTTCTGAATATCTAATTGTTACAGTACTACTACGAGGCAAGTGTTTGTCTCAGTTTTCACAGATGGGGAAACCGAACTTTGAGAAATTAAATAACATGTCCATAGTCATGTGGAGTCATATTGATTTTACAGACTTATGAAGAACTGAGCAACCTGCCTTTCTAGTCACTGTCTATGCCTCTAATTTTCTCCTCACATACGACCAGTCCTAATTCTCATCGGTATTTTCAATCTTATTGACAGGAAGAATTATATTTCAAAAATCATAAAACTATCAAAGCTATATGCTTCTCATGTTTAAT